>JAEIIU010043116.1:0-18408 GCA_018874675.1 Drosophila baimaii
AACAGGGTGGTTAGTGCAAGAAAACATAAAACAAAACCAAACATTTGTTCTTTATTTTTGTTAAATATACACAGAAATGTAAGTAACTATTTTTTAACTCACGATTCCCTGCTTAAAACCATTTGTTCGCCTTGTCTGCAGGATGCGCCAGGATTTTCGCAGCCGATTTAAGGAAGAGCCACAGCGGGAGCAAGACGACGACGAGGGAACTCTTCAAGTGAAGAATGAGGTTATTGAGGATGAGGATTGGCCGGAGGAAGAGGAGTTAGAAAGGGAACAGGGCGAATTAGCAGAACAGGAAATATTGCCGAATTGGGAAACACCTGAGAATCGTTTTGAATGCCAGGTGAAGAACGAGCCGGCGACTGCCTCTGAGTACGCTAAGAGCTGCCAATACTGGCTGCTCAACAGCCATCAAAGACGCTCGAGGGCCAATCGAGCCCGTTTCATTCTAAGCAAAATTGCGAAGAACGAGGCAGAAGGCAAGAACGACCCAAGAGACGCAGAGGACAAGGCGAAATACCTTGCGGAGATCGCGGAATACGAGGCGTACAAGGAGGCGCACCATGAGGCTCCCAAGCCCGTGAAGGAAAAGCGCAGACGCTCGCAAGAGCTGAGCGAGAGTGCTCCTAAGAGAGCTAGGGACTCTCAAGGGAAGGCCAGAGCTACATCCTTCGTCAAGAAGGCGAAGTCCTTCAGTGAGGTGGCCAGAGACGGTCTGGCTATGGCTCTGGTGGACGCGAACAATGACGACGGTCGCCTGCTGTCGGAGAAGTGGGATGAGATAGAGGCCAAGATAGCTGACATGGTGACCGACAGGTTGGTCGCCATGCCGGGCGGACCTATCCCATCCTTCGACTCCTCGGACATGGTCAGGGGGCACCGGGTCATCAGGTGCGACGATGCGTCTTCGTGGAGCTTCCTGGAGGCATGTGTCGCTCAGATTAGCGACATGTGGGCTGGCCTGAAGATCAGGTTAGTCCACGCCAGCGAGATTCCGCGGAGACCCAGAGCTCGTATCTGGTTACCAAAGGGGCAGACTGACCATGGAAGGGTGATCAGTTGTCTGAGGGTGCAGAACCCAGACGTCCATACGGAGGACTGGACCATCCTCAAGGCGGAGAGGGAGATGAAGACGAGCCAGCCTTTCCTCCTCCTCATCAACAAGCGCTGCCTGTCGCAGCTAGAAAAGAACGACTACAAAGTCAGGTACGGCATTAGGAAGGCCAAGATCAAGGTCTTCCTAGCCGAGCCGGATGAGCTGCTGGAGGAGGTCGACGACTAATTCCCCGATACCACACCTAAAAACGCCGATGTCGAAAGTCAAACAGATTAATCTGAAGCGCAGCTCGCACGCTTCAGCTAATTTGGATATCGACATCGGTTTGATTCAGGAGCCATGGACTAGGGACGAGCAAGTCTCTGGCCTGAGGCTCCCAGGATACACGTTCATATACATGAACTCATCTGGTAGGAAGAGAGCTTGTATAATAATCAAAAATCATTTTAACGCATTTCTCTGTTCCAATCTAAGCACATAGGATCTAGCAGTAGCTCGAGTCGTGGCAGCGGATGGGAACGAACTACTGCTTACCTCAGCCTACATGCAGTGCTGGCAAAAACTCCCAAGCTAAACTTGCTAACCGTCTTCAGGGCGCCCCACCACGCATGATAAAAATGTAAAATACAAATAAGGAATAGTATCTAAATGAATATGAATAATAAATGAATATGATAATATTATATATATTTATATTTAAAGAAAACAAAAACTAAAAATAAAAATATGGAACTAAAAATTGGTATAAATGAGATTCAAGGATTTTTACACTTTTAGATTCTCATTAAGTTCCGTTAACAACTCACTACTCTGAATTTTAAATATTAAAGTTTAAAACTTGTTTAGGGTAAAGGAAATATTCACTTTATCTAAGGGTGAGCACAGATAAGTAAGCTATCTTTTACATATTTAACCTAATTCTATGTGAGTAAGTAAAGAATAAACGTTTTTCGTTTTAGTTGTTTCGTAAAACGAATTTTGCAATAATCTTGTTTTCGACAATGTAACCCATAGCTGTCAGCATTTGTCCAGCTGTCAAACAGCTGAGTGTGCCGAACAGGGTGGTTATTGCTACAGGGTTGTTAGTGCAAGAAAACGTAAACAAAACCAACCATTTGATGTTCTTTATTTTTGTTAAATATAGACAGAAATGTAAGTAACTATTTTTAAACTCGCGATTCCCTGCCTAAAACCATTTGTTCGCCTTGCCCGCAGAATGTTCCAGGATGGAGGCACAGCGGGAGCAACACGTCGACGAGGGAACTCAGCAAGTGAAGAAAGAGGCTACTGATAAGGATTGGCCGGATGAAGAGGAGTTAGAAAGGGAACAGGACGAAGGAGCAGAAGAGGAAATACTGCCGAATTGGGAACCACCTGGTAATCCTTTTGAATGCCACGTGAAAAACGAGCCAATTGACCAAGACACCTCCGATGAGGAGGACTACTACATCTTTCATCCGGATGACAGCCAAGTAAAGACAGAATCTCTTGAAGATGAAATACAGGACGATGATATACATGACAGTGAGAAGGAGCTGAGCAAATATGGACCGATCCCCGAAGGACCACCCTTTCTGTGCTCCCACTGTCCGAAGACGTTTACCGAACTGTCCAAGTTTAAGAAACATATTAGCAATTACAGTGGTGAAAAATCACACCAATGCTCCCACTGCCCCAAGTCCTTTACCTCGTCATCGAATCTCAGGAATCACATGCGCATTCACACTGGCGATAAGCCGCAGGAGTGCTCTTTCTGCCCGAAGTCCTTTGGCACGAAGTTCCAGCTGAAGCGTCACCTGCGGGTTCATACCGGAGAAAAGCCCTACCAGTGTATTCACTGTCCAAAGGTATTTGCAGACACTACCGCCCGGCGAGAGCACATTCGGACACATACGAGAGAGCGGCCCTTCCAGTGTTCCCACTGCTTTAAGTCCTTCTCACAATCCTGTCATCTAGACAGTCACATCCGCACTCATTCGGGAGAGCGACCCTTCGCTTGTACCCAATGTCCGAAGACTTTTGTGTTGCAGCGAACTCTAGACGTTCACCTGGCTACCCATTCCGAGCCGCGACTCTTGATCCAGTGTACTCTGTGCCCAAAGTCGTTCTCGGACCAGTCTGCCATGAAAGCACATAGGAGAACGCACGTCGGCGAAAGGCTTTTCAAATGTACCGAATGCCCCAAGAACTTCGCCAATAAATACAATTTGGAATCGCACATTCGCCGTCACACGGGTGAAAAACCCTACGAGTGTCCTCACTGCCCGAAGACCTACACACGATCTGATGTCCTGCAGAACCACTTGCGAACTCACTTGGGCGATCGGCCGTTTACTTGTTCGCAATGTCCCAAATCTTTTGCCAAAAAGCAGTGTCTAACGGAACACATTCGATCCCATTCCGATGAAAGAGCATTTAAATGTTCTTACTGCCCAAGGACCTTTACTAATCGTTCCATTCTGAGAATACACCTCCGCACTCACACGGGAGAAAGACCTTTTAAGTGTCCGCAATGTCCAAAGGACTTTTCGCATAAATCCAGTTATCAAAGTCACATCCGGACACACACAGGAGAACGTCCTTATAAGTGCACCGTATGCTCACAGTCATTTGGGCAAAACTCTAATCTTAAATGTCATATGAAGAGACATCATACTCGGATTGAAATAATAGATCAAGGACTCGGTAGTACGCCTTCGGTTTGTGTCGAAGTCAAGACTGAGGATCTCGATGAGGATTTTGGAAATGTGGATGCTTGATGCTTCTGTTTTTGGTGGTAATAAATTTGGTTTAACAATTTAAATTATTTAATGTCTTTTTAATCCCTTTAAAAGATTTTCTGAGCTATGAAATTAATTTAAAAAAATTGTTTTATTAAAATATAGCTAAGTCAAAGTAGTTTTTCCAGTAATCTATAAAGTAAGATTATTTCTGGACCTCTTAGCTATCTGAAAATCTTGCTATATATTTAGGGGATTATTTTGTATTAATCAAATGAATAATATATACGGATTTCTCATAAAAGCGCAGGATTTTCTCCCCCAAATGTTTAATATTTTTTTAAAACCATATATATATATATATATGGACAAAGGCTGATAACTATAATACCACAAAGAGAAATAATACGATTTTGTATTTGGTATTTTTTCCAGATTCAGCTTTTGTCCATCATCAAAAAGTAGAGCGCTGATTTTCAATTTTCACGCTTTTCGCGCGTCTCAAAGAAAATGCTTACCTTATAAATTCGCAACTTCAGGCATTTTTCATCAGGTAAGTAGCAGCTGATTGTCAGCACGCACGCACACACACTTTAAATGCCATTAATCAATCAGAATTAATCAATCAGCACATGCAATTACACACACAGGCATACACTCGAAGACTGAAATATGTACCGTTGCACCTCGTGCGTGGTGTGAAAAAATTGAAATTCTGATTGCATCCAAAAAAAGAAACGAAAGAGGTAAAGGAGGAGGCGAAGAGGAGGAGGAGGACAGCGTACAGGTGAGCTTTTATTTACCTGAAGTTTTGATTAATGCTGCCTCACGCCCCAATTGTCTTCGTCGCTGATGTATTTATTGAGCGATGCTTATATTTACCGCTTTTTTTTCCACGTAGTGCTAATAACAATGTTTGAGTCAACATGTTGCAACTTGCAAGCCACTTCCTCTGTGATATCCTAGAAAAAATGTATTATGATTTCAAAGTGCAGTTATTTATTGAATTAATTTAAAATTTACAGTTTTATGGGTTTGATTAAATATGAAAAGGAAATTGCATTACATTAATTTAGTTAAATAAATATTTTAAAGAAAGTCCTAATTAATATGTATGTATATATTTAACATGAATTCACATTTTTATTTATAAGGAATTTTGATAAATTTACAGATTTCGGAATGTGGAATAGATTTAGGAGGAAAACTAAAAACTAATTTATATAATAATCGATTTATTTTAATTCCTAATGTGGATGAATAGGTATATATATATTTTAAAGGTTTATTTTTCTTTTAGTGAAATTTCATTAAAATCAAGGGTATTAACATCTTTGTGATCCTTTTACCCCTTTTAAACTGCAACTTTATCAAGGTCTGCTCTATGCTGTTCCAATTACAATTCACTTTTTTGTTGTCGCTCCTTCCCCCCGAATTGAAACAATTAAATCCGCATTAGAGTCAGAACCGAGTTTCGCTGTTGAAATACCAAAACTCGGAGCGACTGGCCTGGCCTGGTCTTAATTAAATCACTTCGATCCGTTCGTTCGCAAATGCTCATTTGCAATTTGTGGAATTAGAATGGAGAGATCTAACCGACGACCGACGACCGAGGACCAACTGGCACCGCTTGATTAGCATTTTGCAAATTAATTTCTCATTAGCAACAATTTCAAATAATTGGAAGTGCATACGCAATGAGTGCGTAATGGGCCGTTCCATGAAAATACTCTACTTATTTTCATTTTCATTCAGTTTTCAATGCCTGCCCCCGGAAATTGTTTGTCGATTGGCGTAGGCCTTGGGTAGATAGAGAGAGGCATTCCCAGTAATGGAGCCAGACATGGTAAAGGTTTATCAGTTAGTCCGGGGCTGTAGGGCCTGCTAAATCAATGCAATTAATGTCACTTCCTCTGCATTTAATGTCTATGTTTTCAGTAATCGTCGTTGGCGCCATTAGGCCTCGATATCTGCCATGTCTCCTTGGCCTCTTAACCGGTTCTTGCACTTCCACATGTTCTAAATCGCACACTCAGGCAAAATAATTCAGGAATTTGGGATTAGTTTTGCAACTTTGACCTAAAAATTAACGCTAAAAATGTAGCTACATTATTTGGTTCTAAAACAAATACATTTTTAGTTTATTTACATTATTCTCTTCATTTATTTATTATTATATATAGTCTTTTAATTAATTTACTATTTACATATTTGAAGCAATTAATATGCAAAATTAATCCAAACTTAATTTATTATGATTGAAATAAAAGATTTCCTTTAAAATGTTGGATCATTTCTTAGCCCTAAACTTAATATTATTAATTAAAGATAAAAGAATCGTATCCGCTTTTTGAATATTTTTTATATTAGCTATATTTCCCTGATTTCTTGACCTGTATTTCAAGGAGACAACAGGTCTTTATACATATAATCTGGTCGTCTGCCTTGCTCATGTTAATGATGGTCAGGACTGTATGTGGAGGCTTTTGTTTTGGTTGGGGAATGTCTTGAATTGATAGGAGCTAAAATGAGTTGGCCATTTCAAGTATATGGCCGGGATTAAAAGTGAGTGGGGTGCGGGGATTATTTTTGTATGTGGATGTGACGATTGGTTAATAAGATGGGCAAGTTCCGAGGGGAAAACCCAATTACAGAAGTATTAAATATACAAATTGGTAGTACTTTAAGTTATACTAATTATTTAGTGAGTGAGTTTCTTTAATTTTGTTTTGAAGAAATATAAAATAAGTGCCTAGGCCATGTCGAAAATAATTTGGAAACTATTTCTATAAGATTATTATATAAATGTAGCACAGAAAATCTAAATAATAAAAAATCTCTACTTTTTCCGACTTGCGTTTAGCAAAGTGATTTAAATAAAGATATAAACACTGTCTCGGTCATGTTTCATGATTTCACCCCGTTAGCTGCTCCTTGTTCCCATGCTCAAATGCAACCCACTTTGGTTCCCATTCATGTTCGTGTTGTATCGATTCTCATGCAATATCTGGTCACGCCATCTTAATGCTATATTCACTTGTAGCTCCTTTTTTTTATTGCTTTATTAGACGTTTTTGGTCAAGTTTTTGTGGTCAATTTCTGGTTGATTCGATTATCTTATGTCTATATTCGGTTGAGCATGAGTTGCTTGAATTTTTCAGTTTATCTGCAGCTAGCATGACCTTAAAGCAATTAGCTTTAGTTGTTTTTCCGCCTGTAAAATCGAACCCTTTTGGCTGCATCCTTTGCTCCTTTGGCAAGCAATTGATTTACGCTTTGCTACGCAAATTCTAGGGGAGAAAGGGGAGAGGAAGAGGAGGAGGAGGAGTAAGAGGAGGAGCTGCAGAGAAACCATTAGCAAAGGACTCCAAATACAAACACACAAATTGGCACACATTTTGCATAGAGGACTTAGAGGACACTTTTCGGTGTCCCTTTTTGCCGTTGATAGCTTTCCCGTTATTTAATGTTTTACAGATTGTGCCGGAATAATGGAACCTTGTATTTTGTCTTTTATTATATTTGTATTATAATTTCTAGATTTTGGCAGAGAAACTAAACTGAAATTTATCTGAAGAGATTTTAAATATATAAAACCTAATGATTTTATTCTAAACACTTTTCAAAACTTGTGAAATTAATTTAATAGTATTATTTGTATAATAAAACTCATAATATTATTTTTCTTAAGCCTATATAGGCTTAATATATTTACTATATTTACTATAGTAAATATTCTTTGCAAGTTTTTTAATTTATTAAAATTTGTTCTATAGTTTAAAATTAATTTAAAATGCAATTTTCATCACATATTCATTTTTCTCTTACAACTAACTTAAAAATGTATTATTTATTCCCTTCCAACCTGTTGCTTATGAGAAATAGTCGTAATATTATATTAAGCCCCAGTGTACTGTTTCCTTAACCCCTGGCTTTAACCCTTCTTGGCTGTGAATGTTCAATTCTATGGGGTCCTTGACAGCTACCAAAGACTTTTGTCAATACCACTATCGGACGGACTATGGTCTCTGGGCCAGAGCTGAAGTTGAAATGTGGATAAAGAAGGTGGAAAATAGAAGGAAATACAGGTGGAAAAGGTGGAACACACACGCACACACACACACACACACAGGGAGCAGCAGCAGCAGCATCAAAGAGCTTTTAATTAATCAAGAGGCAATCCACTTTGGCGTTGGAAAACTTTGGCCAATATGCCAATACCAATTGGAGTAAGTCATCTTACCAGTCCATAGCTTCTGGCTCCATCCTGTCCTCCTGTCTCTCTCTCTTTCTCTCTCTTCCTCTGGGTTAGTACCTGTTTCTTTCTGCCTTGGAACCTCCACTTTGTTGGTCATAGCCCTTACCTGACTGGGGCTTAAATCGGTTTCTTTGTGTAGCTTTGCCATATCTTGCCCAGTGCATGCATTTATCGATTGGTTATATTTTCCCTCCCTTAACCTCTTTGCCCGATTTTGGAGTGGAATACTGGATTAGATTGTTTCGATTTGTAGATGTCACTTAGGTTATTTAATATGAGTTAATCTTAGCATGACTGAAGAGCAGTTGAGTGCATTATTTATATTATAACTTATTAATAATGCACTGTTTTACAACCAGTTAACAGTTAGTACTTTCTTAAATTAAAATTTAAGAGATACTCATGCTTTTTTGATCTAATTTTCTATTTAATTATATATATGTATTTTCTGTTAACAAATGACCTGGTAAAGTAAACCCAATATTCACCTTCGAATTAGGTGGGTTTTTGGCATCAGTAAGCATACTTTGTACATTTTAAATAATCGAAGCCAAAAGCAATCAAGGAAAACACTTCAAAAACCCATAAAAGTTAAGTAAGCGATTAGAAACAGCCATAAAGTCATGTGACAAATTACCGGAAAGATTTCTTAGCCAAGTAACCCCAAAAATCCCCAAAAAGTATCAGTTGCATTGTAACGGATATGGCAACTCAAAAACAAAGTTAAACTTTTCAGTGCCTGTATAAACATAATTTCCGCCACCCAACCGCCAAAAACAAAGTCTTTAAAAATTAAACACGCGCCACCAAAAAAGTCGCTTAAAAAGTTGCACCCAAAAAAATAAAACAAAAAAAGATAAATATATATATGCGCGAAAGGGAGGCGAAAAGTGAGCGCGTTTTAATTTTTATTTACACGACATAAACTGAAAATCACCCAAGAGCACCGGGGCTAAGCATTTTAAGAGCGTTTAAAAAGGCAAACGTTAAGATGCAAAAAAGTGAGGGGGTTGAGGCGCCACGTGGGTAAATATTTTTACTTAATTAGGCCACACGACCACCAAAAAAAAAAAACGCGAAAACGCGAAAAAAGAGCCTCGAAATTTGCTTGGAGGCGCGTGAAAAGTGCAAAGCACATTTTGTAAAATAAACAAACTCATTTAATTACATTTAAGCGACATGCGAGTGTCCTTTTTTCCCCCGTTTTTCCTGAGAAAGAGTCAGCCTGTGGATGATAAGAGAGATAACTGGGTAAAAAATTGTGTTAGCCTGAGGGAAAAGCAAACTGAATCCGTTACCCTTTAAAGATAGATATATATTTTTAATTTCATCAATTCGATTAACAACAAAAAGTCACACAGACAAAGGCAAGGAATCAAAAGAAAGAAAAATGCAATCATGTCGAAAATATTTGCATATGCCCAACCCTCGAAACTCTGTTCCTGCCTCCCCGCTGCCGACCGGAAACGGAAGTAAACAATGGCCAGGAACCCGTCACACAGAAAGCCAAAGGGAAAAAGTGCCCCCTGCGTCCATTTTTCCGCTCACTCCGCGAAAACAGCCAAAAGCGTTCCAATAAAAATGCACCGAACAATATCGAAAAAGCTGCAAAAAAAAGGGGAGAAAAAAAACCAACGGCAAAGAAATAAGTCAAGCCAAAAAGGAAGAAGGGCCCCAGCCAGCCATTGATGATGAAAAATCGAAAATGGATGCTCGTTTTTGGATTGCCCATCCATTGTTGGTTGGTTCACAGAGCGGAACTCAAAAAGGCAAAAAAAAAACCGAATGAAAACGCTGAAAACAAAAAAAAAAGAAAAACGGTTCGCACACACGGAAAATGGCTAACTATATGGCTGTAGGGTGGGGTGGGGTACTGAAAATAATATGATGACTAAAGGCAAGGAAAGCGGCATTGTTCCTGTCAAACAAAAAATAAAAAAAGGAACAAATTAAATAAAAAATAAAAAAGAAGAAGCTGGAACCCAACGGGTGATTGTGCTTTTATTTTGTATGCCCAGAAAATATGTGCGACGGCTTGTTGATCGATGGTAAGCGAAAACTGAGATATGGCAAATAATTTAAACGAAAAGGGATTTTATAAAAATAAGCCAAGTCAAGGGGAGAAATTAAAACCAGGGTTTGTTAAGGAGAAATAATGAAATTTATGTGCTTTTGAAAATATGAAATATGCGATCGTTAACAGTAAGGAAACATAATTGGTAATAAAATATACATTTTATAAAAGTGTTGTCATACTGAGAGATTTTATTTCTGGTTTAATTTGTTTTCTTGTTCTTGGTTGAATCATTTTTCCATGGAAATAAATTACAAACTTGTACATGTTATAAAGAACATTAATCAATAAAGCAGACAATATTGTCTATGTCTTATCACCAGTACAACCCAAGTTGGGTTTTCTTCTTTTTAATTTGTAGAACAATGTAATTGATAAGTCTGTAAAATCAAATTCCCTTGAAAAAGTCTAAAAGTTTAAGGCCTAAAAATTTAATTAAAAATATCTTAAATGGATAAAAATCTCAGTGTCATTGTTTGCGGGCCATTGAATTTAATTAGTCAAAGGTATACTATTTTTTGAGTAAGGTCTTTAAGATAACATTTAGAATATTCTCTTTGTTGTTTTAATTATTAATTAATTAATTAGGTTAAATAAATACTCAATATCTTAGGAATTAGAATAAATCTAACCAATTAAAGATATAATTCATGCGAAGTGACTCACTCATTAAATATTAAATATTAATTGCTTGAAACGTGTCGCTTGCCCGGCCAAAGCCAATTAAAATAAACGCATATTAAAGTGATAATAATTTGCATATAGTATGTGCAACACCCAGAGTGTAAGTGTATCTTTTGACACTTTTGGCCTGCAGCTGTTTTGGCCAGGGATTGGCAGCTGGCTAGCTGCCGCCGACGCCATAGATACAGAATACAGATACGAGCTGAGAGATACCGGAGTGCTTATGCCCTGGACAATATTTGCGCTACCGTCAGAGATAAATACGGCCAGATAAGTGTCGGCATCGTATTCGTTTTGCAATTCAAATTGCCAACCTCAATGGATACTTCAGTATGGCTGCGAACAAGATATGGCCAATGAGATAAGCGCATATCGCAAATTGTGCTTAATGTCACGGCTTGACAACCAGACTTTACAGAAATGATTGGGTGCTTTGGGTGTTATTAAATAATTTTCTAAACTATAGAGCTTTTAACTCCATTTTCGAAACTATATAGCTTTTATTTCCATTTAAGAGGTAGCTTTCGTTTTCTTCCTTGCATTTCTTTCATTGATGAAAGTAAAATTAATTATTATCAGCAAAAGCCCGTGTGACTTTATCTTTAAGTGCCTTGAAGTACAGGGTACACTTTGGATTACTCTGTTGATTTATTAGCACTATAAATATTTGAAGTAAAATACTTTTAATTATCTTGGGAATTGATTTACAATTTAATTCGAATTTAAAAATAACACATTTTAATGTAAACATTTTTGTAAATCTCTAACCAAGTTATATCTCGTTTTTATTTAAAAAAATCGTAATATATCAATCACTAACCACAATTTATTAAGGTATCAAGTCTATAGCACTTTTTTTAGATATTAAATATATAGCATTTCAATTTAGTTTCTATATAATTTAGGGATTTAATAGGGTTAGTAAGGCAGTAACTTCGTTTTATGAGATTTTAATCAAAAACACCACAGTTGATAGTGACAGAAGGATAAGAATGATATGTATCCCGCACTTAGCCAAGTTCATAAGCCCCCAAAAATATGAACTTGAGTGTCCGCTTGGCCCTATTCCGCTCCTTTGTTGGCCAAAAACAGCTGCTGCAACGCATCCATCAAAAGACAGGACCGGCAACAGAGGCTTCCGACTGGACAAAAAAAAAAAAAAAAACAATGGATGAGAACATCCGTCAGTCACGATGGTGTAAGGGGGCTCTCCACGAACTGATGAGGTAAACAATGTCAAAAGCCAGTTGCCAAGGGCCCTTTGTTGTGATTTATATTGATGAGGGCAAGTTCCCCGAAGGAAATTGAACGCACTTGACTCGCAATGAATTGGCGCTGGGTAGATTGAGGAGGCCTGGGGGCCTCGGCTTCTGAATCCGATTACTTGCCGTCGGCGAACAAGGTCCACAGTGTTCTCATCTCCTCGGGTTCGATTTTGTGCCAGGAAACCAGGTAGTTCGTCGCTGACACTGGTATTTCGCCACTCAACAAGTTGGTCTTCATCCTTCCGGGATACAGGACAAATGGTTTGAGGTCTGTGATCGAGATATTTGCACGTTTCGCCATTATTCCCGTGATGTAGACGTCGTCCAGTCGAAAGTACGGTGACTGCTGGACCTCGTCGTACAGTCGCTGGGCTACATCTGGACTGTATATTACAGTGAAGCCAGGACAAAAGTCTGGGTAGTGAGTATCGGGATATTCGTGGTAACTCACGCGCCATTTGGACCTAAAGGATCGTATCACTCGAGGATTCGGGTTCTTTGAACACAACAGCAAGCTCTCTCTCAGGTGTAGAATATTATCCAAGGTTTTATTGGACGCGTCCACGGGGTCCTCTAGGTTATCCAATAATATTCTGGTATTTACAAATATGTCATCATCGATTTTCATCAGAAACTTGGCATTGTTGCAGTGAGAATTGAACCACTTGAGGACCATCACATGCTTGTACGTTATATTCACATAAGTGTCCAGAAAGTTCCCCTGAAGTAGGTCTCCGAACAGAGCTTGTTCCTCAATCAGTGATGTTTGTAGCGAATCATTTTGGACGCCTCCCAGTGCGAATATCAACCGAAGGGGCGAGTCTTGGACGGAACTGACGCCACCCCAAGTCTCTCTGATCGCGGAGCGCTTATCAAAGTGATCCGGTGCCGTGTGGATCAGGATTAATCCTTGAGTCTCCACTCCACACGAAGGTTGTTCCAATTTGTACGAGAAATTAGCAAAGTCCATTAAGTGCTCCTCGTTTGTGAACTTTTCGCTGAAGTTATCTTTTTTCATTTCGAGTTCCTCTTCGAAATCCGTTTTAGTGGGACTTAAGACATAAATCATAAGGAGCACTTTTAGCAATACAATAAAAACGATTACGGATCGCAGGGCTGCCATTATTTTTTCCGAAATGCTCTTACGATCCGTACCAGACGGATTTCCGTGACCAACTGGATGGCATACCGTAAAGCAACAGACGATATTTCTCAAATATATTTGCTGATAAGTTACCTCAACAATGCTCAATAAAATATGACAATAACACTAGGTTACAAAAGACAAAAAAAAGATAAACGATGAGAAGCATTTTTAAGGTTTACTTTGAGTCGCTAAACTAATTTTGAAAAAACTCCCAAGATCCGATTTGGAGATATTCGCCAAAAGGCAGATTTTTACTTTAAATGTTAGATATATCTTTTAATTTATGGCTAGAAAAAAATATCTAAGAATATTAGATATTTCTATTATTCTCAGCACTAATATCTAAACTAATAATTATTAATTAAATTAATTATATATTAATTATATTAATTATTATTATCAAAGTTATCCGAAAAAATTGGGTCTCGTTTATTTTTAAACAAAAAATCTAAAGTCGTTAACTAGTGTTATGGGCATATGACACTTGACAATTTATTAAATTTCGAAGAACATAAATATATGTTAAGTTAATTAATAAGATATTAAATCAATATTTATTTTGGTGGATTTTTAATAGAATAATTTCCTAGTTCTGTTCTTTGTTCTATTTTTATATTATATTTCCGTCTAGTGTCATATACATATAGCCTAGTCACAAGCACCTAAAAGAGGGGCCAATAATCGGATAAGAGTTCAAGAGGAAGGTAGATAAGCCCAATGAAACCAACAACGGATTTAATGATTGTTGAGGTCGGGGAAACAATATAATACCTAAACAGAGAAAGTTATTTATTGGTCGAGAAGATAATATAACTCAAGTTAGGAATTTTCGTGGCTTTTTTGAGAATATTTAAGGGGGTAACCCTTAGAGTACTTTAAACAATTTATAAGATTAAGTTAATTTCCTTTAAATGGAGTTTATTGTTTCTTTTCGATGGATATATTATTCTCTCAGTGTATATATAGAAAGACAAGGGGATTTTATAGCAAAGAGTTGCTTATCAATCTGGCATCTGATATTTCTTGAAACATATTGTTGATTAATTTCGGGACTTCACAGAAAAAGGCTATACAAATATATAAGTGAAGGCCAGATCGCTCAGATTTTAAAGTAACAACTTAATTAATAATAACACATCATATATATATATATGTATATATAATATATAATATAATACTAATATAAATATATGTTATTTATTAATGGATTTTACATTGTTTAAAGATAATACCCGCCACAGTTAACCCCTTTAAGTGAATCCATTTTAAGGCTGCTCTATCTTTGAATTCCTCTTCCAATATTTAAATATCCTGAAGTGATTTCTTTCATCACACTGACAACTTTCGGTTTCGCTTTTAGAAAGTAGCTGAACGTCTGTTTTTTATTTCGTTTTTTTTTTTTTTCTTGCATGGCCTTTCGCCTGCAAATTAAATGCCAGTTACGTCAATTTCTGTGCAACTAAAGTTTTCATTTCATTTTCATTTTACCATTTTACCTTACTTGCTTTTATTTTCGAGTTTTTCCTTTTGTTCCATCTCGGCATCGGCATTGGCTTTTTTCGCCGCCTGTTGAGCATAATTTGCATGGCCATGCAAATTGTTGAGGATTTTCATTTAATTGATGGCAATTGCAACATTGTTGCAGATTGCAGCACACAATGCGTGTACGCTTTTATACAATATTATGGCAATTAATGCTTTTACCTTTTTTTTTATTTATTTTTTTAATCCATCTGCATTTTATTTATTTTTAATATTTATTAAAGTGACAGGGATTTGCGGAGATTATGTGGGTTACAATAAGGGAAAGTGTTTGCATGCAGGCTTTAAGTATTGAATGGAATAAGCCTCATTTTGAATTAAAAACAATGAGAGTTAATGACTTGAGTATTTATTGGGTGTTTAGGACAAGCAAGACAAGCAAGACAAATCATAATGGCATAAAAACATTGAATTATAAATGCAGCATAAGGTCTGTTAACCTTATAGGGCCCAGGTGCTCCATTTCCGCATTGTATTAATAAAAACCTACCATGTGGGCGACTGACTATAATAAAAGATACCAATATCGAACGTGATGTAAAGTTACCAATTTGTTTCTCTCGCTCTAAATATTTAAATTAACTCAATTTGTCAGATCGTGCGCTGCTGCGACTTGGCCTTGACCATTAAAAGTGGGAATCATAATAAAGACTGACTCATCGAGATGCAGAGGGGCCTTTGACACCTACTACGCCCCCCTCAACGCTGCCCGATTTTCCAGATGGTCTGGAAACCAGTTTTGCCTTAATCGATCGCCCTTGAGGATTCTGCTGCTGCTGGGACTGCTTCTGTTGAATTTTCTGCCTCCAATGCTCATTCACAAGATGCACAACAAGTTTAGGTTTGTTTTTTTCTTATTCCTCACATTTTTTTCTGATTTTCTGATTATGCATATACGGAATTTAATTGGGTTTGTCAGAGTACCGGGGGCAACCTTTGCAGGCCTGTAATTTGTATCTACCGAAGACCTTATCAATTTATCAAAAAAAAAAAAAGAAAAAACGGCGACCCCCATTCGTCTTGCATCTCATTAAGGGCCATGATTATTTTCAGGTCTGACAGCCAGATGTCAAAATATTGTGACATGATGTACGTACATACGTACATCTTTATGAGTCGACGAGTGTGGGAATGATGATGGCACTTTAATTGGGGTACTTGTATTTTTAATGAACCCGAAAAGGCTTTAATTTTTTATGAAGTCTCAGAGGAGGAAGTCTTGGAGAATATTTTTAGGTTTTTTTATCAGTTTTAAACCGAATATTTAACAACAACTATTTTCTTGGTACAAGTAAAGCCTTTCTGAAAAATATAAATTACAAATAAAGAGTATTGGCCATTCTATTAACCACAAGCAAGGCAAACCCATTAAAAGCCCGTTTTGTTGCAAAATAAAAGTCAATGAAAGCCATTTCACATTTAATCGGATAAATATAAACAAAAAGCATTAGAAAGAAAGTTCAATAAGGAAATAGATTGCCATAAAGTTCTGTGTAGATGGAGCAGAGCTCAAGCAGCTGCCATTGGCCATTTATCAGAATCAATTTGACCCACTTATGACCCACTTTTTTCCCCCAATGGCTGGGCCAAGCTGAAATCGACTTTGACTTCACCTTCCCTCCAAAATGGGAGGAGGAAACTTCAAACACATTTATATCGGCCGCACTTATCGCCTTTGCGTTGCGACTTTTCCTTTAATTGCTGCTAATTTTTGTGTGCACAAAGCACAAAATCTCTGCAGCCGAGTGGCAACAATTGCAATCTTCATTAGGCTTATCTTTTGCACTCAGTCGGCACTCGGCCTTTCGATTTTCCATGCCAAATTTTGAGCAAGTTTTTCACATAGTTTCATTAGCCTGTCGTCCAGTCGGCGGTTCAGCCATTTCCGCAGTTTTTTTTTTTGCATACTTTGGTTGATTTTTAATTGCCCTAAGTGGTCTCTGGATGTAATTTGCATATATTTCAGGGGAAAGGTGTTCGAATGAGTAATGTATAAATAATTTTAAATTCAACCAGCCAAGCGGCGGCTTTCAAACAAATCTGACAACAGACTAACACCTAAATAATATCAAAATTCTACGCAACTGGGAAATAAAATGATTGGACGTTACGATGACATCGAGTCACATGCAGATATTTATTCACATTTACTCAGACGTCATCAGTACAATTATCCGCACGATGGCAGCCATAAGGCGTGGATGAAGCCCCAAGTATTGGTCTTATTTGCGAGCGGAGATGTGGGCAAGGTTATCGATATCATTGTCAAGGATATGAGGCATCCCATTGGCAATGGACTGGTTGTGAGCTTGCTTGTGGAGGAATGCATACGGGACGAGGTGATCAAGAAACTGCGTGCTAACCTATGTCCCATGGATGAGCGCATACAAAAGCATCCGAATTACCTAAGATCGGTGAGCTTTATCGATCGCCTGAACTGCCAGACCATTCACATCGAGGAATTCGAAGAGGAAGACAAAAAGATGCGGTATGGTAGCAGGATACAGGGATCACCGATTGTGGTTTTGGATTTCCCCCAGTACTATTTTGGTGATACGCCCACGGCAGTGATGACCATGAATACCTTTCGAAACATCAGTGAAGTGGTAAAACTTTACAGGCGAGAACGCATCAACTTCGAGACGATCACTGTGTGGTCCAATAAATTGGCCCAGTGCTTTGATTTAGTAACCCGGATTCCGGAGGGTTCTAACTGGACCTTTAACTGCAGTAGTCACTCCATAAGGCAACCCACCAACACTTCCTCTGTGGTTTTAATGGAAAGAAACGTTCACTATGAGTTCCATGATATCGGTGGCAAAATGAATAAAATAGCGTTTCCCACTGCCAAGTTTGTACAGGGTTTAGTTGCATCTGAGAGTGCATTTAGTATAGCCAGCAAACATAAATTTGATTAAAATTAATAATAAATGTATTGTGTTACCAACAAAAGAGTTTTTGAAATCTTCTCTTTTTTACTTGGGAAAATTATTTTTATTTTTTACTTTTATCTAACGCCTTGGGCACTTCTTCGCCCTTGTTTGCATTTCCTTGACTTTTGCGGCAGCTTTGCGCTATTTGTCCTGATTTCCTCATCCACATCCTCATCTTCATCCTCACCCTGTCTTCATCTCCCGCCATCTCGAATCGAATCTTTATGCAAATACTGAGCGCTGTGGAGCTGTAAGCCAAGCGACTGACAATAAGCGAACAGCTGCTTTGGCACACATGGCCAAGTGCTTTTGGCCAACTCCCGAGTAGCTGCAATGTTTGCCCTCAGTCTTGGGTTTGCCTGCTCTTGGGTGGCTTTGGCTTGGCCAAAATTGTCACGTTTTGGTCAGTGGGCTAAAATGTTTGCCAGATGTTGCGAATGCATTTGCCAGCAGGTCAAACAAGCACCGAATTTCGGTAAATGCAATGAAAACATGCCAATATTGGGCTTTTGGTAGATTAGGGATGTACTATATATCAAGGGGTGAAGTTCGATATTATATTTTAGCAAAAATATCGCCCTCAATATTATATAGAAAGTACTCAAGCCGTTTCACCATCCCAGATAGATAAAATAATGGCAATATTGTCTTTTAAAAATATAACAAGTAAGAAAAGCTAACTTCGGGCGGAGCCGAAGTTTATATACCCTTGCAGATAATTTGTT
>JAEIIU010043117.1:0-44991 GCA_018874675.1 Drosophila baimaii
ACTAGGCCGCAATCGAAACATAAGGAGTTTTTAGCTTGTCAAACACTTATCTCTGCTGCGTACCTAGCTTTAATGTCAAGCACTGGATTTATTTTAGATTAATTTTGCTAAATGTCTGTCTGGATATGTGCTATTTTGGTAATTATGGATAAAGATCTCTTAAGGAATTGATAAAAACAAATATATTAAGCAAAGCGGAAATAGCATTTGTTACTAAAATATCATTTTAAGTGCAGAAATGTAGTTTATCAGGATTTGTATTGTATAAGATAACTTGTAAGAAGCATGATACTTTTTTTGAACACTTAAAATATTCTAAAATGAAATAGAATATTAAAGATACGTTAGGTATTAATTTTAAATATAAAATATTTTACTAGGCTTTAAAATAAATATAATTTTATGCCTCAAAACTTTATTTCCTTTCAAAGATTGCCTTTAATTTGTAATAATTCATTTATTATCTTATTCTTATCTGATGAGTGGATTACGAAGACAGAAAAACTTTTCTTAATTTTCTAGGAAACATTTTTTTAAAGTCTGAAAACCAACATTTCTATTTAGTAATAATTAACACAACAGGCAACACTTAAAAATCAATTAATTGCTAGTTTTTTGTGACAACCAAGGTTGTTCTTTCTCCTGATTTTCCAATCATCTTCAACCTTTGAGAGACCTTCGCTAATTTCTTCCTATCTGAACCTGAGTAAAAAATAAAAACAATTAAACTAAGTACAGGCACGCTCATGCCTTGACCCAGAAACCCACTTAGTAAGGATGTCAAAACGATGGAAATATCCTAAATGCCCGACCCAATGAGCAACTCTCAATTCGGTGTAGAGTGCACGGGCAAAAAAGTTCGAAAACTTTTTTTTTTTGAAAACTTTTCGAAATTAAGAGCCGTGCGCCGATCGCACACACAGAGAGAGAAGCAGAGTGGATTTCGGCCGATGTTCTATTTTCGAAAAAGCGTTTTCGAAACGCTGAGAGTGAAAGAGCGAACGCATTTTCGTGTACGAAATGTGAAAGTTCATTGTTTCATTGAGGAAAACTGGTGAAAAAGTCAAATTATCTAACAGCGGCGAGAGGACCCGAAAGATTTTCATTTTCATTTCGAAAATCGCCTGTTCGGTTATTCGAAATGGGAGCAGAACGGCGTGCGCGCCCGGAATATCTACTCAGTGGTCTCTGCGGAGGTTTCACGTTTGAACGTCTCTCGAACGAACTCAGGCGATTTCCACGGAAAAGCGCAATGTGAAAGCCGAAAAAGACTAGAAATAGCCTGGCGTGACGTCCCCACACAGACGACAGACAGCAGAACCGAGAACCATTAACACAACATCAGTAGTAGCGGACTATAACGTACGGCGATCGCATCTAATCAGATCGATCTCGATCCTTCTCTGTTTTGAAATTCAAAAAAAAAAAAAAAAGAAAAGTGTTAGACTAAGAAGTGTCACGAAAATGCCAACATTCCATTGTTAAAACGAGATAAATAATAACAAAATAAAAACGAAAACGAGAGAGAACACGGATTTCTATGAGCAGGTGGCTGTGTATCCTTCGTCGCGTGTGTCAAGTGCGTCCAAGTCGTGGTGTTATTGAGATGCCTCTCTGAGCAGCTCCGGCCCCGTCCGCCCCTGGAAACCGAATCTAAATCCACTCGCGGCAACCACCACCACCACTAGTAACCAGTGGTCAGTGGTTTGGGGTTCGGGACCATGCCGGTCATTGCCGATTCCGCCAGCGATGAGCCACCAGCAAAATGTTGCAAACATTGTGAGGGTATGCCTAGATCTTACATCCATCTATTCATACCTAGTTATATAGTAAATATCGTACAAATAATGCCGAAAAAGTGCATCAGTTGAACTCGCTTCAGGTGTTTATTCCCAGGACTTTTATAATGGGAGTTAATATAAAGAAGGAACTAATTTTAACGTTGCTGAATTGGTGGCTTAAAGCTTTTTTGATGGTTTCTCTATAAAACTGTATGAAAATATGAAAAAAAAATAGCAATCAAAGTGGCTTAAACTCTTATAATATAATATATTTGAGATTTAGGACACTAAAATATCTTGTGATCTTCGACAGATTTCCCCTTAACTAATATAAAAACATTTACGAAATGAAGTTATTCTACAAAAACAATGCCTAGATCCTCTCATCTAATCATATAAACACAGGCCGGAAAAGTGCATCGAGGACTGCGATTTCGTTTTAGATTCGGGGCGGGTTCGTTAACCGATTCCCACCGCCATTGGGCTCGATCCACCGGCTATTAACTTCGGCCCAAAATCCAAACACAATTGAAAGATTTATGCGCAATTTCCCCCGGTTTTTCCCCTCTTTTCCCCTCCCAGCACTTGACTGACTTTGCTTTCAGTGTGCTCAGTGCTCAGCGTTTTTTTTTTCTCCTGCCGCCGCTCCATTTGTTTGTTTTAAATTTTGATGCTGTGCTGTGTGTTGGGTGCTCTGGGCAGCAATTGCTGGGCACTTAGTTTTTCCTGCTTGTACTAGAAAAAAAACGAGAAAAACCGCTGACGCGTCTACTTAACATTTTTTTCGGTGAAAATCATCATGACAGCCAACGCCACCGGCTGCAAAATAGGCCTCGAAATTAGCTGGGAAACGAAATCTTCTTTGGTTGTTTTTTTAGAAAATACATTTATTTTGCAGGGATTTTGACAACATTAAAATTGTGACCGGAAATGTCAAAATATTTTCTTTTTTGTAAAGGAAAAACTAAATTAATTTTCAAAGAGGATTTTTATTTTAATTATAGGTTTATTTTTGATCTAGAAAATGTGAATAAATAAACAAATCTAAGACAAAAGTTGTGTTTAATGAGAGAATTATATTTAAAGTTTGTATAACTTTGTCAAGTATAAGCGGATAAGTATTATTAGAAAAATTATTAAATGGACTTAGATTTTAGTTCTATATTTTTTATTTTATAGCTAAAATGTAACAATAAATTAAACCATTTGTACATTAGATTATAACTTATAGCTTCCCAACTTTGTTAGCGAAAATCTTGAAAATTATTTATTCTATTTCTGTTTCCTTTTTTATTAATGCTTATTTTATAGTTCCAAAGCCATAACCACTTAATTAAGTCCTATCGAAATATGAATGCTAAAATTATATACATATATCTCACAAATCTTCCATTTCCAATAAATTTTCTTCTTGGTTATAAGAGTTTTTATTAGGTTAGAACTATAAATACTTGGATGATCAATGCTTTAAGAAAAAGAAAAAAAAAAACGGTGCTAAATCTGAGGTTAAATTAAGGTATATAAAGAAAATCTGAAGACTTTTTTTTTAGTTAATTTACGTTAATTAAGCAAAAGTGTTGTCCCTAATGAGGGGAGGCTGTGCTCTGCGTTTTTTCTCTCTCTCGAATTTTGCTGCCGTGCGTTTTTGCTTGGCACGCGCTCAATGTCAAGCTGACCAGCCCACCGCCCCCAAAACCAACCACCCGCAGCCCTTCTCCGCCTTTTGGCTAACGAGCTGTTAAAAATAAAGCAATGTAAAATGTTGTCAACAAATGCAGACATTGTATGAATATATAATGTAGTGAGAAAAGGAACCCAGAGCATATATGCCAAAGTTAAACAAAGCGTGGGCGAGCCCCACATAGAAAACGCAGCCAGGGAACCAGAAAATCAGGCGGAAAATATTTGATATAGAAAACACACAACACAAATATACATTGCATATAGGAAAGGGATCTGTCGTAAGAATATGCACCTTTTACCATATAGGAAAGTCTAAAACTTTGAATTTTATATAATACAGATATTATTTATTTGGTTAATAAAGCAGCATGAATTTTACTAAAGCAATAATTGGTCACTGAACATTACGATCGCAATTTAAAGAACATGAGTTCCCAATCTTTCGCAACACTTCACCCTTGTATCTAAAAACCCCTTTAATCTTCTTTATTAAACAAAATAACACCAAATCCCTCCAAGCTTCAATAAATAAACTATCGTTTACCAAAAGCATTTAAAAATAAATAAATTATACTAATACCCAGAATTAATCAAAACGAAATGAAACAAGCAACAAAAACAAGAGAGCGTGCGCTAAGCCAAATCATCTTGGCCATATTCACACCAACGACTTGTTTACAACAATGCAATCTTGTTTACAAATAACAAACTAGAAAGAGAGAGAGAGAGAAAAAAAAAATTCCATTTCTTGCGGCTAATCGGAACGTAAAATTTTCCAAGCCTTGACACTCTTTCAATATATTCCGCGCACATATATTTTTATTTCTTTGATATATAGTAATTTTGATGGCTGTGATTAGGCGTGTTGTGGAATAAAAACTGCAGCTTCTGGATTTTGATTTTTTCGTTTATGGCTTTTTTATTTACATGAAAAATGAGCCCCCAGACTGCTCGGCCAAATTAGCTGCCGTGCGACATTAACAACAACAACAGCAACAATAAAATCAACAAATTTAATGAAAATCAAGAAAGGGACAGACGCCTCCCTTTTCAATATTTTCCTGGCACTTTTTCCTCTTTTTTTCTGTCTTTCTTTCTTTCCGTTGTTTTTACGACCATTTCCAATGTAATTTTTAGTGCTGAGTGGGGCACAAGGTGCGTGTTGTGTGTGTGTTCTGTTGTGTATGCGAGCAGAGCGCTCTTAAACACTTTAAAATGAGTGTCGCCGGGGCTATTTCCAGGCATCGCACCTCCCAACCATCAGTTGCCTTGGCTGGGGCATTCCTGACATCTCTCATTCGATTGCCTCTTGGGCGGGAGCCGGGCACAGCACAGCACAGCACAGCAGAGATCGTGCTGAACTGTGAATTCGAGAAAGGGGGGAAACAATTTTTGAATTTTTCATTTGTTCTACTGAAGAATTTTTGGGGAATCAGTCAGGTCTCTCACTCAACTGCCAAAAGCTCATTGAACTGGTTTTGGTGCACGGAAGAAAAATAGGGTAGGGAAACTAGTTACTTTTAAGATATAATTGCATATAGTTTGTATAGAATAATAATAATTATACTCTGCGTTCTCATAAAATGCCCATTTATTGACACTGTATTGATAGTAGATATTTAATCGATATTTTAACATTACGAAACTGTTGCGATAAATCGATATTCAGTTTGACAAAGTGGAGACTATCAAAAATGAACTTATACATGTAATCGATAAAAATACGAATTAAAATCAAATTTCTTGTATATTTTTTCGATAATACCGATAGTTTAACGTTAAGCGCGAGAATTTTCGATGTTTAAATGATCGATTTATCAAACTTTACAATATTTTCAATATGATATCGAGCGGGATAAACATCTCTAGCTCACATATATCAAACTTATTCTTATGAACTCTTAAAACAATAATCTAATACTAGTTTTTAAACAAAACAAAACATATAATTGCCTAATAGATTTTATTATGCACTTTAAAGTCCTAAAAATTTCCTAATAACTGCCAGGCTAACTTTAACAAAACAAAACTCTAAACTTGTAGACAATTTCCCTCTCTGTAGACCAAAACTACTAACCAGAAAGCACTCAGTTTGCAATTGGAAAATCAATCAACTTGGAGGCTTTTCCAGCCAGACGACGACGGGCAATGGGAAATTCAAAAATTTTCTACTTACAACGCGGAGAGCGAAACAAAGTGGCAAATAAATTTGCACTTGCATCATCGTCTTCATCATTGGGGTTGTATCGTATCGTATCCGTATATTGTATCGAATGAAATAATAGCGTAGGATGGAAAGAAATGAAAATGAATATGGTTTTTCGGGACTGAATGTGAATTTCCCTGGCAGCCAGAGCGGCGTTCGATTGTTTTTCCTTGCGTTGCGCGCGAATGTGTGAAAAACATGCCGCAAAATCTTCTTTTTTTTTTTTTATTTTTTGCCGAAAAAGCCAAGCGCCGCGCACACATGGATTGTATTTTGCATTTTGCCCATTTTTGTAGTCAAATTTCTGTTGTTGTCTGAAACCCAGCTATCCCCCCTCTGGTGAGCGTACAACGGGGCGTATGAATATAGAAATTTTATTACTCCTGCTGCTGCTGCTGTTGCTGCTGCTGCTGCTGGTTCTGCTGCTTTTTTCTCTCGTTGTTCGCGTTGTTCTTAGTTGTTGTTTTGGTTTTTAGCTTGCGCAATGTTTACATACATTAAATGGCAGCGTCCAGTCAAAGTCAAATCATGTACACGCAAAAGAGAACGAGAATCGATCGGAGATTGTTTTTAAGGGAAAAAGTACTGTTGCAGAGTGGAAAAAAAAAGAGATTTTTAGCTTATACGATCAATATTTAATGTAGAATTTGTTGTTAGAGATTTTTAGGGCTCAGAAAAGAGATAAACTTGGTTTTATTTGGGAAAATATTAAAGTTTATAATTAAAATCTCATATAAAACTATATAAACCTAGAAAATATTTAATATAAAACTTCAAAAACTTGAGGAAAAATAATAAAAGATTTTAAAAACCCAACAAATTTAACATTTCCAGGCAATATATCTAGTAAATATAATATAATATATAGTAATTTCCCCCCGTGTACCAGTTGTGCATTACTTTTGCATGTTGCAGACACATGTTCGAGAACACACAACAACAACAAAAAAAAAAAATAAAACCTAAACAACAACAGCAACAGGCAGTTTTTGGTGTATATCTCACAACGTATGGCATCGTCTCTATATATCCCACATTGTCCAGTTTTACCTCGTTTTGCAATTTGCTGGCCAAGAAATTCGTTGGAAATTTCGGAAAACGAAAGCGCACGCATTTGTGCAAATAAACAATGTGTGGGCGTGTGTATGTATGGGTGTGTGTGTGGGTGAGGGTAGTGGGAAACAGGTGGGGTATATTGTGGGTGTGCGGTGTGTGTGTGGGTACATACATCTGAGGAAACGTTTGAATAATTTAGAAAAGGGTATATTGGGTATACGTGAGCGGGGAGTATTGGAATATGAAAATCAGGATGAAATATTAAGGAGTTCCATACAAGCTTTAATTAAAAACAAGGGGGGATAATCAATTAAATATTTAAGCTAAGAATTTTAGAGCTAAAAATGGTAGATTTAAAGATAGAAATTATTTAATTATCTTGTAAAGTAAATAAACGTAAAAATAATCTTTTCTGTATGAATTTAATATTTTTAAACTACTTTTAAACAACTTAAATAGTCTTATTTAAACAAATTAGGTAGAGGTAGAGGTAGAGTAACCCCTAATCCATCATTAATTCCTCAATAAATATTTATATCTACACTCATTTTTGCATTAGCCCCTTTGAGTCTGGCACTTTTCCTCACATTTCCCTCCAATGAGCACAATAATTTCGTGTTGCCACTGGAAACTACTGCATTCCAATCGCACAGAAGAATGGAAGAAAAAATGCGAAAAATACAGGGGAAAATACACACGAGACACACACACATACAGAGAGACAGAGAGAAAGGGGAACTTGTCTTTGGGTTTTCAAGTAGGCAATCTGCAGGTGTTCCTTTTGCCGGATAAACAAATTACCTGGTTTCCCTTTTCCCTCTCTTTTTCTCACAGTTTTTCTGGATTCTTTCTTGGCTTATTGGAAAATATTTTTCTTGGTAATTTACTGAAGTTTCCATGCAAAGAAGCATGTGTACTGTGTGTGTGTCTGTGTCTTTCTAAAGGTCGTTCTTCATGTTTCACATTGCCTTTTATTTAATAAACAGATTCGCCTTGCCTTGGCGCTGCATTTATTTTGCCCGCCGCCGCCGCCGTCTTGCTTCGCTTATTGAAACGGAATCCCATGAATTTTTTATTGTAAATGCAACAATTTGTATTCATGGCATCGTTTTGGGTACCGGGGTCGAGTTCAAGATCCAAGACCCCGGGATGATGTAGCATGACCATTATGACTACGATGGCGGCGGCGACCTTGATTTTGAACTCGTTTCAATGAAAATTGTAGCATTAAAATCGAGGCCAATGGCTGGTCTAAGTACGGTAAATGGTTGCTTGAGCAGGAGGAGGATGGTGGGTGTGGGTCGACTGTAAGTAATTCAGGTGAAATTAGTTTTGTCAAGGACGGGTTTTAAGAGAAAGGGGATTAAGCGTGACGGGGAAATATTTACTTCTACATTTTCTTCAGTAAAATGTTGCCTTTTATAAATATTTAGTGGTTTATCAACAATAAACTTATTTTAAATAATTATTATTTTCTGTAAAAATATTATGGTTATACTATTCAACTTATTTATTTTATTTCAATAATTTATAAACTTAAAAAGTGTTCTTAGGAAAGCATAATAATTAACTTTAAATTTCTTGGTAACTCATGGTCTTTATTATTAAAAAACCTAAGAATTTACTAAGCTACATTGTTGAGCATACTTAAAATGCTTAAATATATGTACCCCTAATTTTATTTAACAAATTTTTGAGATGGGGAAGTGCCATTTTAAAATTAATTTCAGGACAAACCCATTTAGCTGCTTTCCAGCCCATAAACATCGGATAAACTTTTATGATTATTTTGTGTGTGTTTTTGCGGATAGAGAACTCACTCGGGCAACACACACACACCACACACCCTGCACTCCCCCTATCACCCTGTTTACACCTCTGTTCACCCACAAAAACACACACACAGAGAGATCTCGGAAAAAGAGTCCGGCGCACGCCTCATTAGAACACCTTTCAGTTTGCTGTGTAATTTTCGCAACATTTTTAATGGCGTGCGGGGACATTTTGGCACTCGAGTGACCGTGTGCGTTTTACCGCACATTTCCCCAAAACCCACCGCCCATCCCGCCCCCGCCACGCTTTTCTCGCATTTTCCTTGGCTTTTCCCTGGCTGCGCGTCGCACGCAAAACTATTTAGAGAAGTGTCAAGAAATGTCTGCATTTTGCATTCGCCGTGGCCATTGCAACATCGTCGTCGGTTTCTTAGCAGCAGTCACACGCCTGCCATGCACGCTATATGTACTATAGATCATATACTGTATGCTGTCTACAGCTATCAGCAAGTAAATAGTGCCAGGGTGTGGGAAAATAGTTTAAATATATTTTTTAAGTAGAAAAAATAATAAACAAAGTCGATTTTATACCAAAAAAAAAAACACACATTGCAAATTCTTTTAGGAAAAAACTATCACCTTATACATCAGTTTCTTTAGCCAAACAACTTTCAACTTGGTTAAGACTAGGTTGCAGCTAGAACCAGTTGGGAATTTTAGTGACACGGCCATGTAAACTTCACCTTTCTAGTTCTGTCCGTACTTTCTAGCTTAGTAGTTAAATATAAAAATTTATTTTTAAACTATAGGAATTCTGCTCAAGTTATTTCTATTAATATTTTTAAGAAACTCACAGCAACCGCTAATTCTTTACCCTCCTCTGTGGATATCCAAGTGCGGGCGGGCGTTGATAAATTACAAGACATTGCAGTGGCTATTTTAAATGTGGCATGAAATTTGCATTTGCATATAATTCGCTTTTTTAGCTGCGTTATGAGATATATATATTTATTTTCTTTCTTTTTTGTGTGTGTAAAGAGACTTTACTCTATGCTGTCAACGGAATCGGTGCCTAATCTTCCCCCTCGTAGGCGTGGTATCTGCATTTGAATCCGTCTTTCTGCCTGAGAAAAACTGTGTCAGATTCCCCATTTGCTTTCGAGTGCATAGACTACACCTCGCTTCGCTTTGCTGGCCTTTCTTTCTAAACAAAAGCAGCATCCAAAACACGCAACGCAATTGCCAAAAAAAAAGAAAGAAGATAATGAAAGAAATAAAAAAAAAAAGGAAAGAAATGAACAAAAAAAAACCAAAAAAGAAAATAAAGAAAATTGTCATTTGCGTTGCGTTTTGTTTGTTTGGCGTTTTGTGATTTATTTTCGCTTTGACAAATGCACAAAAATTTGACCATGGCATGTCAAGAAGTGTGGTCATTGTATTTATAATGCCGCTCCGATATAGATAAATGACCAACAGGCGGATTGGTTGGAGAGACAGCTGAGCGATAGATGACTGTCTTCCAGAAAGGACCGCACCGCACCGAGAAGAATCGTGATCCGTGTGGCTAATTAGTCAGGATCCCCTCAATCCCCTGCTAAAAGATCTCCTCAGTTTTGCGTGAAATGTTTGTGAAATTAGGCAAGCATTTTGCAGATACCTTTTTGGATATATATATTCTTTTGATTTTGTGCTGTGCATAACATTTAGAAAATTAATCATACCGTAATAACCAGGTATTGGGAAAAGGAACTTAAATTGTTTATAAAAAAGTGAACTTTTTTTAGGGGGTTTCTTTATTATTATTATTATTTATTGGTTTGAATACAAGCTTGAATAGTAAGGGCTCTAAATATTAAATAATTTAATTTAAATATAAATCTTACAGCTGCTAAAATGTGTACCATCATAGGCTATATTAATGGCCCATTAATAACACAAAGAAATAATTTATGGTCAAGCAATAAATATTAAATCATATTTATATTTATATTTAACCAGCTTAAATTATATTTTTCCCTACATTTTTAAACAATTTTCCATTTAATAAAGAAAAAGAAAGCTAAACCTTTCAATTTCAGCTTTAATTTGTTAACAAAAAAACACTCCATATCAAACACTATTTTCGTATGAAGCCCCATTCCTTTGATTGTTAATTGCTGCACTTTGCGAACAATTATTCGTGGCCTGCGCGCAGCTTCCTTTTAATTAAAGTAGTTTTCGCTCTTGTATCCATGCAATTAAAGCCAGAAAATGCCAGATAACTTCATTTCCGTTGAACAAACGACAACAGCTGGGCGGGAGTTTGTCTGCTGCATATTAATAAACATTTAAAAAAATAAAAAAGAAAAGAAAATTGTCAATGTGGGTCAGGCAAAAAATATGGCGAAAAGGGAATAGGAAAAAGAGAGAGAGAATATAAAGCCAGACATTGCTTGTAGCCCATAAAAATAGATATCTGTTGAATTTGAAGTTGAAACAGGTGCATGTGGCACGAATTGAGTTTATTTCTCTTGTATTTTGCGGATATATTTGCACTTGGTTGGGGGTCAGTTTAAAATTGTTGACTCTTTGGCACTTGAGAACTTTAGTAGGTGAAGCTTTTTGTATGCCCTTTCCGGGGATATGAGTTAACCACATATTTATTTTGCATATATTACTTTAAACAGTAGCTTTAACATGCTGTAAAGTGCACTTAAGTGCTTTTATCTTCATAACATTGCTGTAAACATTTTTTAACATATTATTATAAGTTTTATTAGTCAAAACAGTGACTCTTGGGCACAGTAAAAGCGCTTTTATGTGTACTACACTGATGTTATGATCATTAAAAAATGCTGTTATATGAACTTAACTGCTGTTATGAGCCCCAAACTGCTGTTATGTGCCCCAAACTGCTGTTATGTCCAAATTAATGCTGTTATTTATGTGTTATCCTAAGTTTATTTAACTTATAAATATAAAAATAAAATTAATAAAAACTTTTTCTATGAAATAGTTAAAACCTGAAAGGATATAAAAGCTTCGGTTCTTTAAAAGAACCCTTCAATCTCTATTTTTTGTGTTTGTTTTCCTCTGGCAGCGAAAGAAATTGCATTTTACACTCGTTGACATGGCACAAATCTCTGGAATCTGGCAGCACACACACACAAGTTTTCAATTTGCCCACACAAATCCCAAAACTGCACAGGGCTACATACACACATCCCTACATTCTATATATATATGTATACATCTATCCACGTGCACATGCCAGTTAGTTGGCCCGACAATGCAATCAACATAAATACAAATCCCTAAACTATTTTAATGTCGACTTGACCCCAAAAGCAGCTACGCTCGCTTCGGCTTATGGTCCTGTTGATGTGGTAATGGAAAAGTTTTTGCCAGGCTAACAAAAAATGGCACTCAAAGAGCCAACTTAAAAACGCATCAAAGTCGGTTTTTGGCTGTTGGCCAAAGCTGCTAACTGGACGTATACGTAATCAGATGTGCTTGCCACCGTCGCCGCTGCTGCTGCCACTAGAAAGTTTTTCGGTTGATGCTAAAGTGTTGGCTTTATACTCTCTGGAGAGTCAATTGTTATGTATATGTATATGTAGAGAGAAGCGGTGATACACTTTAAGGCTGTCATTTTTCGGGTCCATTTTGTAGATTATTCACCAAGGCAACTTTTAACGTTTATTGGGAAAAGTGTCGCAAGTGGCATAAAGATTATGATAAGCTACATTTCCCCAAGGAGAAAACCTTTACCAAATGATGAACCTTTAAGGTTGTCCCTTGGAATATAGTCCTAATTTTTAATGAAGTTTTTGGGGTATATAAAATATTGTACATTATTTATTATGCTGAAATATAGAAGAGGTATTAGGAAATTATTTACTGAAATTTGTTAAAGAATATTGGTACAATAAATATCTGTGAGGATTTGTAATGTTATTAGTAAGAATACGTAATTTTAAAAAGCAATCCAAAATTATAAAAGAAGTCACCTGGGTTAGGGAGGGCACTGATAAATTTTGGTTAATAATCGGTATCTTTCGGTATTTTTATCAGAATCCTTCGGGGTGAATGGCAATTATTTTTTATGACTTTTTTTCTTAGGTATAAAAATATGTATCTTACCCAAAAATGTGATTATATGTTGCAGTGGGAATCGCACTATTAGTCACATTGTTATTTAAGCTCATAATAAATCCCTTAGGGAACTGTCTTCTTTCCATATTTTTCCAGCCTTGCCACTATAAATTATTACGCTGGAGTCTCATGCCTTAATTGCTAATTTGTTTTTCAACAATTTTGTTTTTTTTTTGAGCTCACTGGAACATTGAACTTTGGGCCCAATAAAAAAAAACACAATTCTGGTGCGAAAGAAAGGGGGGCAGCAGGCAGATATTGATCCTATGGTGCTTGGAACATATGCAGACACTTCAGTTCATTGACATCTTGGTAATATTTTGCCATTAGCTGTGTCCCAATTTCCCCCCAAAACAAAAAATATGGCGTCGGCACCATAATGAAAATGTAAGCCCAGACATGGCGCAATATATGTATATATATTTTACAAAGTTTTTTGCATAAATTGCGATGCTGCCTGGCTGCCTGGCGCTGGGGCGAAATGTGAAACAATCAAATGGCAATTAACACTTTTCGGCCGAATCACATGTTAATGCCCCATTCCGATGGCTGGGATCTCTTGTGCCGCTAATTGATGGGCCTGGCCAATAACCTACTCCGCCTCCTCCTCCTCCTCATCATCCAGCATCTATAGTTTTTCTTTACAATTAGATGGAAATTTGTTGATTTGCATAAATCTGTTTTTTCTTTTTTTTTTTTCGTTTGTTCGATTCGGCGGCAGTCTTGTTTAGCTTTTCGGATCTGTCTGCTTTTGGGCTGACTTTTTTATTGGTTTCAGTTGCGCATTTCCCATCCGAAATTGTTTATGTTTATGCTGTTTTTTTTTTGTGTTGTTAACTTAAATATTTGGCTGGCATTGCAGGCTGTACATTAGTCACCGATTAAACGTTTAGGTTTTCATTCGAGAAGCATTCTCTTTAATTAGCAAAAGTCACTGGCAAATCTGTTGAATATTTTTGATATAAAAGCCTTAAATTCGGTGTATTTATTGAGCTTAAATTAAATTTAATTAGTTTTTCTTCTTCAGGAATAACCAATTTGCTCTGAATAACATAGATAAAGGAGTTGATATGGTTTGATAAACCATTTTTACTCTATTTAATTATTTATTCAATTAAAAGCGAGGCTTTTAACTTATTCAAAACCTTCTTAATATTATAAATAAAAGCTTCAAAGCTTTAAATTATTTATTATGGTAACCAAACAACTTGTTGACAATATATTCTAAATGTATATCCTTCGCGTGGGGTCCAACCTTATCCACCTCAAGGGTTTACATTATATATAGTGTCAGGGGAGACTCCTTATCGTCTGTCGTCGTTGTTAATTGCTCGAACAAAACCAGCGACATCATAACCATAAATTTTGATGGGCCTGCATTTATTTTTAACCCAATTTCCTCCCGTCCAGCCATAGTTTTTATATGTGTATGCTTTTCTTTTTTTTTTTTTTTATATGCTTGTCAGCCTTTTAGAATTTATGTTGTGTTTTTTCATACATTCTTCTGGTTTGTCTCTCGGCCGTTTTCATTCCTTTCTATAAAATAATTTTGTTGTCTTCGCAGTCGCTCTGTCTTGATTTTTTGTTGTTGTATATTCTCTTGGAGACCCCAGGGCGGTTTTGTTGGTCGAAAAAAAAGCATCAGATTTCTTTGCTTCACACGCATTTGACTTTCAAATGAAGGACAAATATTGTACGGGACGGCGGGCGGCAACAACAACAACACCAACAACAAACAAACAAACATTGGAAAATTCAAAAGGGAGGTAGAGGTGTTGAGGTGAAAGTGCGAGGGCGTTCTGTGAAAGTTTTTGCATTGCTTCGAAGATATATACATATATATACATATATATATATATATGTATCTTCTCCTCTCGGGGGCCTGTGAATATTATGTGAGTAATTTGATTTTAAACTGTCTGTTATTGCCGGTTTTCGGCCCTATTCGAAAAAGATTGTTGAAAAGTGGAAAAGTTTGGCAAGTAATTGGCTGGGATATCCATTTATTGTAAACATTTCGCATGAAAATAGCCAGCAACATATGATAAATGTATTACTTTTACCAAGAAAAAGGTTGTCCTAGAAATCAAATATTGTTTTTGGAAATGTAAATGTTTGGGATTTGCTGAGGAAGTGTAAAAGTTTCTTAAATTATTTCTGGATAAATTAATGCGTGATATATGATGAGAGTTTAATTTATTGTAGTTGGAAATATTTGGTTTTTACTATAAATATTGTTTACATTTGCATTGAAGATTCGGCTTGTTTAAATAAATATTTATTGCTTGGAACGGGAAGGGGTTTGTTAGTTTATTTGTATATTACTTTTATTTATAAAATAACAGGATAACTATCGATATAAAAATTTAGAACAAACTTTAAAGCGTCTTTCAATACATTTTATTTTTATTCCCTGAAAATATCAAAAAATTATTTAATAAAATTGTATTTGTTATAAAACAAACAAGTCTCCCCAGCTTGTACATATTATATTAAATAATATTCTGCATACTAAAGTTGATTTTAAAATTGTATATAAATAAAACTTTTTATGTGACTTCTCTGTGTGGCATTTCAATGGCAAAAACTAATGTTTTGCCATAAACAAACGAAAGCTAAGCCCGTTTATAAGTATATATTTATTTGTTTTCCTTGAAAATTCCCCATTAATCCTCCGCAGAGAGTAGTCTGCATTGTTTTTTCCTATTCTTTAATTTAATTTGAGTGTCGTGCAGCGGTTTTTTTTTAATGGCTCAACATAATGCTAAAAAATATGTTATTTATGCTGCACACGTTGGGAGGAGGCTTTTGCAACGTCCGGCGGCAGACATAAAAATAGATTTTGGCCCAACGTTTGCCACTTAAGCCGTAGCCGCCGCGCGCAACAGCAACATTTTATCGACACGAGCCAACTGTCAGTCGGAGCGAAATCCGGCGGTCTAGAATGGGGCTGGGGAGGGCTTCTATCGGAGATCGGGGCATCGGGCATGGGGCCGGGCATCGGGAACTGCGGATCCTAAGCATTGTCAGACTCTCTGAGCCCAGAGCAATAGGCCGACGCTTTTTTAGACCAAATAAGCGCAAAAAGCATCTCACAGATACGCGGCAATGCAAATAACTTGGCACGCATCTTGTCGACGCCGTCGTCGTCGTCGTCGTCGTCCGTCGTCTTCTCTTGTTTTTATTTTCTCGTATTTCTTTTTTATTTTTTTGCATGCATGAAAAGCCGATTCTAATGCATTTTCCTTGGGCCTGGCCGAATAATTTCGAAACTTAACTTGTCCGCTTATGTCGGAAAATAAAAGGCAGAGGAGCGGCAGGGAGTGTAGAAAGGAGGCAGCCGGGTAGCCGTGCGGGTTCCATGTCCGTGCAGTTTTTGGTCTTGTTTATTTAGGACTACTCCGGGCTGTGTCTGTTGGATAATTTTCTACTTTATTCTTGCTTGGTCTGCATAAAAAATGCAAAAACCAAACGTCAGACGAGAATTTTATTTGCTGTTTTTATTATTTTCCCTGTGACTTTTACTTTTTGTGCTACTCCTCCTTCCCCTCTGTGTGTTGTGTTGTGTGTGTGTGTTTTGTATTTTGTTTTCGGCTTTATTTTTTTGGTTTTGTGCTTGGAAAATTGTTTTGTTTTTGGGCTTTTATTTGGCCCCGTCCGTAATTAATTTACAGGGCAACCGCAGAAAGTCCTTCTACAACTAGATTCTTTATTTGGCTTTGCTTACTTTATAGCTGCGGCTGACCACATCGAAGGGTAGGGAATGGGTTGGGTATGGTATGGCATCACGTCGGATTGGATTGGATTGGGATTGGTTCAGCTCAGATCAAGCGCATTTTCTGCGTTCCTAAAAAAGTATTGGCGAAAATAGCAGCGTATTTAGGTTTTAGGTCGCTAATTGATCAACGATCTCTTGATTAATCTTAGAAATTGGAAAAGAAGGGAGCTGAATCATAAAGTGCTTTATTTAGTAACTAATAAGCTCATTGGTTTATGGGTAATTGTCACTGAAAGGCTTAGAAATCTTTAAGAAGATCTTATTTAAGTTGTTTTCATTAGAGGTATGTTGGTTTGATTTATATACCTTTCCTCGTTGTACTAACTCTTTCTGTAAACCCCATTTTGTATGCATTTTATGACTGCAATAGTTCTCCTCGTTTTTTGTTGTTTTTTCTCTTGCTGTCATTTGTAAATATTTGCTACGCTCCAACAATCAGCGTTTCAATCAAACCGCTGTTAGTCGCCAAATGCAAACACACCCTTCGGTATCCAGAGCTAAAAAAAAAAAGATAGAACCAAACTAAAAGATACATGAACGCCCACACAGATACACGCAGACGTGCATACGCTGGGAGTATCGCATGCGGAGCTCATAAAAATAAAATGGCGTTACACAAAACTAAACGTTGTATCAACCGCCTCCGTCGCCCTTCTCTGACTTTTGGTTAGAGATGGGCGTGAAATGAATGCCAGAACGTGACAAATGTTAAGAAGGTGCAAGGGAAATTTTAGTCAGAACTGTTCGTATCAGTTTATATACGTGGGAATGATTAAATAACTGAAGGTTATTGGTAATTTTGAGAGGGCAGCATATAATAATATTAATCACCGCTAAAAGCAGTACATTTGGGGAATTGAAAAGTTAAAAATTTAAAATTAAAAAATTTGTTTGCTCTTAAAAGCTTAAGACAAAATAAATCAGAAGTCTAAAAAGGTTATATACAAAAATATTTCCTGATTCTCAACCAATTAAATCAATCTTTAAGACATATTTTCAAGTGATTTAAAGATTCTTTTTAAAGATTTAGGGATTAATAAAAAAATTGCCTTGTCTACTGATTTGAAACCATTTTTAAAGCGCTCTAAAAGTATGCAGCGTTATATTAAATTCACAAAATCCAATCACAAAAGTATTTCGTTATAGTTTTTGTATCCAAAAAATTAAATCACACTCCTAGACATATTTTCAAGGGATTTAAGACCCTTTTGTTAAACTTTTTCCGAATTATAACTTTGAAATAAATATTTTATAATTTATTTAAGTCTTCTTAGCTACATAATAATATAATAATTTAGTGATTAACTAAATTTAGTATAAATTTATCTAAAGTTCCATCTTTATGTCATCGAATCTCCCGCTGTTGTCATCGTCAGCGCAATCGAACACACCTGAGAAATCAATCAATCGATTTGTTCAACTGTAACTGACAACAGAGAGTTCGAAAGAGATAGCAAAGAGAAGCAGAAAGAGAGAGAGATAGAGAGGGAGAAGTAGAGAGAACAATCAGTCGCAACATGTTGTCAACAAATTTTTGAACGTTTGATAAAAAACGAAGACAAATAAAAGAAAAGCGCTGACTAGCTGACTGTGCCAAATAACCGCTGGTATTTTATGTGCTAAAAACAAAAAAAAAGAACAAAAAAGTTGTAAAATAAAGACAACAAAGAGGGTGCAAAAAGGGAGAGAGACAGAACTCCGTCAATTGTCAGGCGGCGACACATGTAAATAACTTCAAAAGAAAACAAATGCGAATTGAAAATAAGGAAAAGTGAGAACAAAATACAAGGCCTGCGGCTAAGTGTGCGATTAGCATTTTTTTTTTCGATTGCTTTTTGATTTGGTTTGTTTTTGGTTTTGGGTTTAAATTTTAGTTTAAGCTTTTTTGTTCAAGAAAAAATGTTTCAATGAAATTCAGGATTATACATTTTAGGTAATGTCTTAAGTCTTAGCTAAAAATAAATAAAAACTTAATTGCAAGCAGAACTTTTACTTTTCTCATAAACATATTTTAACCTACTTGATATAGGAAGTGTTTAACGACCTTTCCTAGCTTAGATAAATCTTAAAATACTTAATATACTTATAATATATTTAGAACCTAACCTTTTCAACAAAATCCCGATAAAAAACGCTGCAAATTTAACTTGGAAATGCGAAAATGTAAGATGAAAACCCGCTTTTGAAACAACTCTCCCGCATTCCGCGAAATCTTGCCGAAAATCTTTGTGTCAAATACCTTTGACAGTTCAGCTTCGGAGCTTCAAAGCAAAGTGCAGCACGCCGGGGCCACCGTTAGTCCATTGGGTCGGGGCGGGCCACCTTTTGATTTACGCCGTCCGGCGTGGAAAAGTGGAAAATTTTTTACGCACACGCACGCATTCTGAGGGGGGCGAAAATGCCGCCACGCATTCCATGTAAATATTTGGAGCAGCGAAGCAGCTGACAACTGTTGCCCTTGTGCAATGCCTGAGAAACAAAAAAAAAAAAAAAAAAAAAGAATACGGAAAAAAAGAATAGGAAAAGCAAACGCTAAAAGAAAAGCCCAGGCAGCTGGACAACAAATCAGCTTAGATGGGATGCCTCAATAAACTTTTACTTTTGTTACCAACTTTTCGCCTTCGCAGTGAATAGAATCGGAGAAGAAGTCAACTCAAATCCGTCCGACTGTCTGTCTTGTTTCTTTTTTTTCCTTTGTCCCCTCGGAAAAGCCCGTTTGAGCATCTATTTTCGGAGACGGAGATTTGTGGCGTTCCCATTTCACATTTTCTTCGCCGCCTCACTTTCCCTCTCTCTTACTCTGTCTAGATTTTCCAAGTTTTTACCTTTGACGTTGCCTTAAGGTGGCACTAAGTATATAGCTTATATATATATATGTGTATATATATATTTATTCAGATCTTTAGGGGTTTTGAAGCATTCAAGGCATCGTGTTTAGTGGGTGTGTTGGCATGCTTTTGGGGCCCTCAAGAAATCGAACAGGCCATTTGAAATCTGATTAAGGTTGGGAATAATCGAGAAAGAGGGATAATGGAGATAATACATCGAGAAATTGGGTTTAAGAGATTTTATAATACGATTTTCTATCTTTAAAGTACAATTATTAGGTTGAAAATATTAATAAAGCAAGTTTTGAGACTAGAATAAATTGTATAAGAAGTTTTTACTTATAAAGTCAGACGGAATAAAGTAGAATATTATTATTTAATATTAAATCAGCATTGGGAAATTTCTCCCTGACTTACTTAGTGATTTTTCGTTCCGAAAAAACCTTTTTCAAAAGAAAAGGAACGGGAATGGAATATATTATAACCCTCAGTGATTTTTCAGCTTTTTAAACCCTGTCAAATATTCTTCCACAAAATAATGAATGCAAATGAATTGATCTGTCGCTGCTGCGGTGGACAAAAATTCAGTGCGCAGACAAAGGCCAGCATAATAAATAAATTAAATGCTAATAAATTGCAAAAATTGGCATAGACAGTGCGAGAGAATTTCCACTGCCCCGCCCTTCTGGGGTCTAGGGGGGCTTCTCTTCCATAAACAAAAATGATTAATGCCCACATTGGGGACATGAATGAACATTTTAGAACAAAGGCGAAACAGAAGCCAGAGCCATCAATTGGCAAATGTCGCACGCACATCCATCATAATTATGCGCATATTCGAGTCACCGGCAGGGAGAATATTTGACAACTTTATTATGGGCATACGTAAAATGTCCGAAATTGTTGTGTTTTCCACACAGAGATTGGTGAGATTTACAGGTTTTTAATTAAAATCATTCCATGCGAATTCATCAAATGTCGCCGTCGTCGTCGTCGTCGTCGTCTTCGTCCAGAATTCTCCTCTGGTTGTGGGCGTCATTTGTGGCCATTTGGTGCTCTTAATTTGCTTCATGTGTCAGTTGGCGCTGCACTTTGTTTCAGTGCAAATATCTTTAGCGACATTTTCCATTTATTTCTGGCCATTTGTTGTTTATTTATTGCAATTTTTAGGCATGTTTCGCATTCGCCCCGCTTCTTAATTGAGATATTTATTTGGCTGCCGTTGCTGGGATGTTTATAATTTATGAATTTGATGGCTGGTAAATTGGATTTTGTTCTGGGCTTAATGGAAAATTAGCTGATTTAATGAGCTACTGGGGCTGCGCTACATTTGGCAAGAAGAACGAGTGCAAAGACGGTAAAAGAACAAAAAGAAATGCCATTAAATTTATGTTTAAAATAACTAAAGTGATTTTTCAAATATTTTTCACATATTTTCTATTTCATTTATATACATATTTCTTATCAGTATATGTGCAAATAATGTTTGCAAAGCTTACTCATTGTTTGTTTGAAAATAAAATGTATTTTAAGTATGAGCAGCTGCTGCTCTGACATGTTTTTTAGTTTTTATTGTGCAACAGCCACAACAATTTATTAATCACTGTTTGCACAAATGTTCGGCACTCAACGCCCCCGACTTTGCCAAGTGTTTAGTTTTGTGAGTGTGTTTTTTTTTTTTTTGTTGCCCCTTCTCGAATATATGTATTTAGCGGATGCCGGCCGGTATTTTGCAAATTATCAGAACATTCTCTCAGATCAATTGAGGCAGTCCGGTGCCAAGGTGGGTGGTGTTATCCAGAACAAATGCTTATTCAAGGCCTCCATTTTGAGGACTTCTTTGACAGCTCCCCGGGTTTGACCTCTACTTTAAGCATTAAGTAACAATTATTCACTCGCCTTTTAAGCCCAAGTCGAATAAATTAAAAAGAATAATGCTTCCCGCCACATATATATGTATATAATATATATATATCTAAACTAAGTATATATGTGTGTGTCTTAATGACCCTCATTCTTTGGTGTCGGCGGCCGAGAGGGAAAAATATCCAAAATAGCCGGGAGCTGCCAAGAAAAATAACATAAAAATTGCCGCAAAATATTTTCTAAATTTTTTTTTGTTTTGCTTTCTAAATATTTGTATTTAGCGCAAGTTAAATAATCAGACAGATTACCAAAAACACAGCAACAACACGGGGTACAACAGGCTACAACAAATCTAAGACGACACAAAAGCGCATAGTTTAAAGAGCCAAGAAATATAGATACTATGGTGGAAAGAATAATAGTTGCAGAATTTGCATGTTTTTCAACACAGAGCCAAGAAAAATAGTTGCAGGGGGATGACAAATAACGGTGAAATTATTTGTACATTGTGGTATTTTTATTATTTTTTTTTTAGGTTTTCTTGACCTAGAAATAGTTTTTTATATAATCTGTAAATTACAAATGTATTTTATAATTATTTAAAAAAAAATTGGAAATAATAAAACAAATACCCAAAGAACACAACGGGGCTCTTAGCATCGGTTCATTTACAGCAGCGTTGCCCACAGGCCCGACTTGCGAGTCTCTGTTTCTCTGTCTAGCCTCTCCTCACACCGACTGTGTAAGCGTTCGTGCAGCAAGAGGCTTACTCACACAAAAGCACTTCTAACATGTCAATGTATGACCTGGGCACCACTGATTTACAGCTTGCTTTGCACTAAAATTCCCAAGTGGGAAGTCGGTCAGCAACAGATGCTGAGGAAGTGTTGTTCCCTCCTAGCAATTAATGTATTTTTTTGACCTTATATTATGATTTTTATATATTTATTTAAACTTTAAATTTATCTAAAAAAAACTTATCAGAAGATACAAAAATTTAAATTGGTTGGATAATAAAAATCACTTAAAAATAGCAATTGATTTTAAAATCTTTGGTTTTTCAATCCACTTTTTATATATTTTCCCCCCAAAACTGTAAATAACTGATTGGGGAATATTCTAGTATATTTAAATGTAAATCCATGTGCAACAGCAGCAAACACCTGTAGTCGAGCATCGACAAGGTTGCTCCTCCTTTAGCCGATTTCGCAGAATTTCCAACGGCAACATTGACGGCAAATGCCGCTAAGCTCTCAATTTTTCATCCCAACAATGTTGCAGTTGGGCTGGCTGCTTTCGTGGGTGACTCTCGCCACTCACCTCTCGCCTCTCACCTGTTACCTGCTGCACCTGTGCGCGCAGCCATTGAAGCGTCGAGTTCAACCAGCCAGCCAGCCAGCCAGCCAGTCAGCCAGCTTGTTGTCATTTCGCTGGCGGAGCCAAACACACGTAACTTTTCACATCAAACTTAAATTATGCAAATGTTTGCTCTAAGCGGGCGCAAAAAGAGAAATTCGGGTAAAATTCAGGAAAATACAGAATGAAGCGGATCAGAAAAGCGGGGAGGAAATCAAAAGGGAAAAGTTAAAATGAGAGACGAGACGAGTAGAGACGACTGCGTTGCAAATGGAAAAAGTGTGTACACAATGCGAATTATGCAATTGGAATATTTAGTAAAAAAAAAAAAATGGAACAAAAAATGCACTAAAAGTTGAAATTGAAAAGTTTGCAGAACAGAATTAAAAGTAACTCTGAAAATTAAATGCATGCATTCCAAAGGTAAATACATTTTCGGGGTTTATTTGTGCAGAGAAAGGTAAAGGGATGATGAAAGGTATTTGCATTAAATTTGTAGCATGAAAAATGTATTATTCAAAAAGGGAAATAAAATATTATATAACTTTATGATATTTTCTGTATATATTTATATAAATTAGAATTAAAAGTAAATGAAAACCTTTAAAATTATAATAATAATAACAAGTAAACCTATTTTATTTAACATTTCCCTTGTCCTTAAATACTTCTACTCTGCAGACTATCCCGCAGAGTTACCCAAACTATTTTCTTGATTTCCAAAATATTTTCTTTATTTTGCACAAATTTCCTGTGAAGCTTTGACTCGCTCTTCCCTCTCTTTTTGTTTCTCTGGAAATTGTTGCATTCAAAAATGTCATTTAATTAATTGAATTAAGTCGACAACTGTCATGGAACGCTCAGTCTGCGGCCAAGGACCCGACCCCCTCTAGCCTAATTAATTTTTGGTATTTAGAGAAAGAGTAAGATCCCGCTGGGCTTTGCTTGTTTTTAGTTTAGACCCCAAAATAGATGCAAAATATTCGTGGCACACAAAAAATATAAATGTTGAATTTATTTTGGCGCGATATGACACATTTTTGAGAATTCAGACTAATTGTTTTTGGTGGGAAAACGCGGCTATTGGCGACGGCGGGGGGCAAAGGTGAGTGGGTGACAAATGCCCCCAGAGTTCGCCCATCTGACAGCATCCGAAAAATGACGGTGATATACTCAGGAATGACAGCAGCTGCTGCTGCTGCTTGCAGGCAGCAGTCATTCAGGGAATTCGTGAAAGAGTCCCAGTGACGGGCGAAAATAATATACTGATGAAGCATAAAATAAACTGAAAGATATTTAGTAATTTTTTTTTTTGCTTATTTATGGCATTAATTCGAAAAGGAATTTTTGGCAGAAAAGACATAGAAGTATCCTTTTAAATATAGTATTATTTTTATGTGGAATTTAAAACATGGAAAGCGAATCTTTAATATTTTTGGTTAAGGAATTTGTGACATAACAGAATTTAAAGGGGTGTCTGCAATAATTATATTTCTTGAATAATTAACTAATTACCAAACTTATAATATAATTATTAAGCTCTTGATTGACTTACTAAATGGCTTAAAATAATCATTAAATTATGTTAATAACCTTTGACCATTTTTGGTAAGCTCTGATTCAGATGGCCAACAATTCAGAGATGGTACTGATGATGAATGAGGTTTTGCCCCCCTTTGCCGTTGGCGTCACTGGCAAGCGGATTACCTGCTAGCACAATTAAGTTTTCGGCACGTAAATGAATCATTCAAATGGCTTTTCTTGCTCTCATTTTCCGCGCTCTCTCTCTCTTCTCTAGATGTTATTCTTTCATTTCCATCTCGTTTGTGGGGGCGTCCGTGTTGCTCATACGCCCCGTTGTACGGCCGTCGGCTCGTGTTGTGTGCAATTAATAAATTTAATTAAGAAATAATGCACACAAGCCGCGGTACGACTGGGCGTCGTCGTCTTGTGTCGCTCTTTCAAGTGTGAAAATTATGATTATTTTCTATACATCATACATTTCTGTTTTATACGTGAAATTTAACATGCAAAATACAGGAATTATCCCCGTGCCATGCGGCGGCGCTTTAAAACTATTTGGCTTAAATCATAAATCAAAGTGTATGTGTGTTTTTCTGCTGGCCCACTAAGTTTTTAATTAAATCTCAATTGCCGCACCATGCATCACCGCACTTAATCCGGCCCGAAAACATACAAAGTATTCAAAATATATATATGTATGTGTTTTATACACCCATTTATTCATGGCCAGAGAGGCACGAACAAAAAAAAAACTAAAACAAGAAAATCTAAATAATTCACAATGGAATTTCCGATATTGAATTGTGTAAAATTCGTGTAAAATCCCCTTGTCTGTGTCCCCGCTCTCGCATAATTCAAGCAAAATGACCCGGAGCACACGACATCGCCTGGCCAGCCAAAATGCCTTTATTGCACATACAGCAATGGTCATGACTGTATGCGGGTGACGTGCGGTTTTTGGTCGCTGCCCTGGCGCTGCTCTCGGGCCTGCATTTGGCTGCCTCTGACTGCCAGTGGGCAGATGGCGGTCAGGCACAGCAGCCGCCCGCATGGCAACAGCTTACACAGGCGGAAAAGGAGGAGGAGCGGGAGGATGAAAATGCAACAGAATCTAACATAGCTAACCTAATGGCCGGCAATTTGCCAAGGTTGACTAGAGAAGCCTTTAAGGAATAAGCGCCAGGATGGGGCGATAAAATACTAAATAAATAAAATAAAATACAGTGACTCAGGCAAGTCTTTAGATGAAGCAATTAGGAAAGGCTGTAAATCGATAAGCAGGCTTTTCCATGGATAACGTGACTTGCTAAGTTATCAATTCTGTTTAGGGATGCTTTATATATTATACATTTAGATTAATGTGGGTTCTTACTTACCTAATTCATTAATTTTTCCGTTTGAATGTTTATTTGCGCTATATATTGATTTTATTAAGTATTTTAAGTTTAAATATTTTTCGATCATACATATATTGATTTTATTGAATCGATATTTTTTCATATTTAAATCATCGATATATACAAGGACATAAGAGATAAGTAGTCTTCGGGTTTTATTTGTTTTTATCTGGTTTAAAAACGTTTTTCACGATGAAGATAAATTTGATTATTTAGAAACTCGATAAATATTTATAAATTAAGCAATTTACCGATATATATCGTTATACATTTTTTGTATCGAAATACTTGGTATCGATATTATAATATCCAAAGGCTCAAGAACTGTCATATTTCTTTATTATAACTAAAAGAAAAATCCGCCTTCATGATTTTAAAATGGTTTTCCTGGGTTAATTAATGAAATAGTTTGGCATTTCGATAAATATTAATAAATTAACAAAACTATCGTTATGAATTTTTAGTTATCGAAAGACGTGGTATCGAATTCATAAAATATCTTTGTTGATATGTAACAACTCAATGTGAAATCCATATAAGTGATTTTAAAGTGGTTTCTTTGAGTTAATTGCAAACTAACTTGACAGCTAGAATAGATATTAACACATTTAAAAAATATCGATAGATATCGTTATATTGGTATCGATTTCTTAACATCTTTTAATTTATTTATTATAACTCAGCGAGAAATCCGCTTAAATGATTTTAAAATGGTTTTCTTGAGTTAAATGGCAAACTAACTTGGCAGCTAGGATAAGTAATTGCATTTATGTGACACATAAAATAAACGTTTGATATTTTTATTAAATGCTTAGATATTATATATTTTAAAGACCGTTTAAATGCCAAAATATTACGTGCGCACTTACTTGCAAACACTTATTTTTGACTATATTATTTGAATCAAAATATTGTGGGTACTATATTATGTTTCAAATTGATTGGTCTCGCCCCCAAGAGACCTTGAAATAGTTTCAAATGGTTCTGGCTACGAGTAATTGCCTCGAGACTTGGGTCCTGCCAATTGACCAGCTCACCAGAACTAGAACCAAACCGAACCAAATATTTTGACTTTATCTAGTCCCTCCTCAAGCTGTCAGATCCTAGTTCATCATTGTAATTTCGCAGTGCCAAAATGCATAATAATATTCTCCCCCACACACACTATTCTTGGCCCCCCGTGATGCGCTTTTTATTTTATGGTTATAATTTTCGACAGTTGCAGTTTTGAGTCATCGCTGAACTATTGCGAAACTATGCGAAACTGAACATTTTTGCTATTTTTACAGTCCTTATTGTTGTTGCCGCCATTTGGCATGCGCTGAGTGGCCAATAATATTTGCAATTATTTATTTCGGACCCGGGGACTGTGTGTGTGTGGGGGGCGGGGCTAAGACGGAGCGGAGGTGATTGCCAAACCGTTGAAATATGCGCCATGAATAATTCTATACACGGTGTCCCCGGCTCTTCCGATTTCCCCGGGTCCGGTCCGGCACACCCCCCTCTCGCCCTCTGGGGAAAATGTGCAGAACGTGCGAAAAACTTTTATGTTCTAAAGAGATTTTGCAACTTTGAACTTTCGCGGCGCGAACATGACGACATAATTGCACTAAGAAAACTCTTGCAACACACGCTCAACATTTGCTAGCAATTAATAAATTGAGTTTTATGCGCGATGTGCGCCAGCCACTGGCCGTCTGTCCCCCCATTTTCCCTTTATCGTCACTATTTTGCAATGTTTATGAATGAAACTGCGAATTTCTCGTCTCAATTGGTGTCCAATAAATTGCAATCACACTCGCAAGCAGGCTAATTAATTTGTAGATCAGAATTATGATTAGCGGCGAGCCAGTTGCAGCTGTTTTGCTTTTTTTTTTTTTCTTTCATTTCATCGTCGCAGCCTTGGAAAGTGCGTTGACCAACGTGGCGTATGCGCAATCAGTTGACATCCCACACAGAGATGCTCGTGCAGTCTTTTGGTCTTATGTTCGAGTCTCCCTCGCTTTTCCTCTGATGATGCTGCTGCTGCTTAGACAAATTACATGCCTCTGTGTTTTGTTTGTTTTATGCTCTGACTAATTACTGTCTCGTCTTCTTTGTATCTTTGCAGGTGAGTCTTCCTTTCTTTTTTGGGAACCAATCGATTGGAATCCGTGCGGGATTTTGTGAGTGCGGGAATTTATGTTTAGTAAGAATTACAGTGGCATTTCCTCAGGTAACACCATTAGAAACTATTAATATTAGTACCAATAATAAAGTACTAAAGAGTTATAGTTATTTTATGAGGCGACTCTGAAGAAATAGTCCCATATTTTGGTCTATAAAAGCTAATTGCACTTCTAGAAGTTCAAGTTATGGAATTAAGACTGTATTCTCCAACTAATGAGGGCCTTGTCCAATCAATTCTCACCTCGTTCCCATATTGGCTGTCCTCGGTTCGGTGGATTTGGTTTATTTGGCGGAAGGGTGGTGGTGGTGGAGGAGGCTTCTTTACAATATCACAACACAAACTTGACCGCCGACGTTGCCAAAAATATTGTTGTGCTTTGCTTTGTTAGTCTGGGTATTACTCTGGCTATGGATGTTGTTGTTGTTGCTGTTCGGGGAAAATGTTGACGTGCAAATTGTAAAGGCAAAAGTTTTTCCAATATTTATACCCGGTACTTGTAGTGTTCAAGGGTATATTATGGTTGTGAAACAGTTGTGTAAGATATGAAGTTCAGCTCTTAAATTAAGGCTTGTTTGTAGAAAAGTTTACATACGAAATAATTATCGAATAATATGAATAAATATCGAAATGTTTATTTATAATTGTTAAATCAGATAAATTGCTTCCTTAAAATAATGTAATAATGTAATAATAATAATGCTTCCACAAGGGAAACATTAAAAAAATCGATAATATGGAAATTTTGATTATCGGAAAATATAGTTGAAGTACAATTATCGAAATCATTATTCAAGGGATAGTACGTATAGTAGTAGAAGCCGCCCTACAGTACGCTACATATTTTGTTACAATTCCAACTATCCTAAGCCTCTAAAATTATATCGAAAATTGTATTTTAGCGATGTTTTCCGATAATTATCGAGATTAGAATGCCGGGTATTTGATGGTCGGTGCATGTAATTTTTGTTTTATTTTTTTCTTCTTCGTTTCGGCGTCTGGAAAGAGCGGTGTACGTCATTAGAGGCTACAAAATATTGCTGCTTATGCTGTTTGTCTTTGGCTGTGTGTGCGTGTGTGGTGTGTGTTTTTGTTTGTTTGTTTTAGCAACGCGCGCTGTTTAATCAGAGAAAGAGAGCGAGCGAAGGAGAGCCAGTCCGATCAAGAAATTCTCCATTTTGCCTTCGGCAGCCATGAATTATTCATCTCCCCTCGACTGTATTTGTATGTTTCATGCATAATTAAGCATTTTTGCAATTAAATGTGTGTACGTGTGTGCGTCTGTGTGTGTGGTTTGGGCAAAAGGCAATCCCAAACAACCTTCTCCGACCAAAACCCTTTGAACTAAACCAAACTTTACCTTGGCATAACGCTGAATATTTAACTAATATCTCGCAGCAGACGTCTCAAGGCTTAATGGTTTGGGTAAAATAATACCCCACTTTTTGTCAGGAGTTCCTTGAAAGTAGAAAGAGTTAGCGGCTACTGAAGATTGTCTTGGGTTGTAAAAACTTTACTTGGCATTATCTTTGAGTATTTACTTAATAATTTAAAGATGATCTCTAAAAGCGGGTTTAATGGTTTAAATATTTATAAAGATAAAAAAAATTTAGCTAGAATAATCGTTAAATATTTAATTAATAATGCTTTAATATATATGTATGGAAAGAAGAATATCTACAAATGGTTTTCTTTAAAATATTTAATTAATAATGCTTTTATAAATATGTATAGGAAGGAAGATATCTACTTAGGATTTCAGAACAGTTTAACCTTGATTTTATCATTCAGTTTTTATTAAACTATAATTTATATAACTTCCCAAACGATAAGAGGAAGCCGTAATCTGGTATTTTCTCCGCAAAAATATCAGATGATTCGCACAGAAATAATGCGGGACTTTAAATTGCTAAAATGCTGATGATTTTATCTAGATTTTTCCTGTTGCCGCCTGGGTTTTTTGGTGGTTTTTGATTTTGAATTTATGCTGCCGTGATAAAAACACACACACACACACGGCAAGACAAACAAAATATTTAGCCCTGAATTGTTTGCCAAAAAATGTTCATTTTCATCTCCCCTTTATGCTTAGCTTTTGTTGTTGTTGTTATTATTGTTGTTGCTCCTTATTATGCCTTGTTTTTTCGCTCTTTTTCCCTTCTTTTTGTTTTATTTTGTTTTGCCGGCAAAAAAACAATAGAAGGCGGCCAAGCCAACAACAATGGCAAATTAAATGTGTACAAAAACTAAACATAACACACAGTCAGCTTGCCTGTGCCTGCGTTCAACTATATATATATATGTATATATGTATAGGATATACTATAATATACATAGTATTTTTCACACAATAAATGTGTAGAAGAACTCACCAACAACAAATCTGTGTAGAAAAACTTGCGAAATATTTTCCACTTGGCACGCAGCATGGCCATGTCTGTGTGTTTGTGCATTTTACACTTTTAATTTTATTTATTTTTAATACGATTCGGCTTGATTTGATAAAACAAATAGGATATGGATGAGGAGGCTCCTCCTCTCGACGTATGTATATAAATTAAATGCACAACGAGATTCCGGTCAAGTGTTTATTGTTGAATCCAATCGAAGGGGGATCTGGAGAATCTGCTGACTGCCTTTTGCCCGCAAGACTATATAGACTTGTACTTATATCCAAACATTGGATAATCCCCAAAGCGAACCGACCCGCCAGCTGCAGTTGCCAAATTATAAATAGTTTGCCAAAATCTACGCCCAACTCTTGGGGGCGGATGGCTATAGCTTATGTATATGTATGTATGTTTATATATCCTATATCGTTGGGCTGTCTTTTAGTCTTTATGCTATCATTGAAAATTCAATTTCAATTATTATGTGTGGTTTGGCATTAGAATAGTTTTGGGTTTGAGGCCCCGGCACCGGCATTCACAGCACTTAAATGTCACATTTTCCTCTGTGGCTCATTTTCTTAGCTCATATTTTCGCAAATTAAATTTTATTGAGCGTATCGTTTGGGCATAATTAATTTTAATTGAGGACACTGCCCACACGAGCACACACACAAATTACACCCTCTAAAACACGGTCATCTTGGGTCTATTTATACGAGCTCTTGTGGCAGGCGGAACTCTTGGCGAAGGATAACATCGATTTGGTTTGGGATTTTCTTGAAATATCACCTGTCTTTTACTGTAATTAACTTTCAATTCAATCATCAGTCCAGTGTGTGGTGTGTGTTGTGTGCTTGTTGTGTGTTTGGGCAAAAATGCACTGCCTAGTGACCACTGACCACTGGCCATTGTATGCTCAAGTGTTGCAGTGCTCAGCAAGTGCATCCTGTGGGCACGCCCTGCAGGACACTTGCAAAAATTTACTTGAGCTTAAAATCAAAAGGTTTTCTTTGGAATTTTTGGATAAAGTTGATTTTTCTGAATGGAAATTAATGGGTTCTTCATAATTTGTTTAAATAAGCATTCCTTCTGATATCCTGTAAGATTGTTTGTAACTTATTTAAGGCTTAACCTTATACTAAAGTATTTTATGCCTTTTAGTGCCCCTTTTTTCTGTCAGTGCACACACGCATCACACGCATGCAACAGACTCCTGGCACATAAAAGGCCAGTCAACGTCACTGGGAGCTTTGCATGCAAAACATGTCCGACAGCAGCCGAGAGCCTTCTCTCTGGTGTTTGAGAGGCGTGTGTGTGTGCGAGTGTGTGTGTGTGTTTTGTGGGTGTGCCTGCCCAATTGACTTTGGCTGTTGAGCAATTGTTCAGGTCCCAGGTAGCCCGGCCAGGAGCAACATCATCATCAGCAGCAGCAAAGGCTGGCTGGAAACCGCAGGCATTGAAGTCGCCGCTGCCGCAGCTCATTTGCATGCAACAGTTGAACAAAAACACAGCTTTAATTCAATTTCAGCTTTCAGTTGGCGCTTATTAGCAGCCTTTGTTTTGGTGGCAAGAGAGGAAGAGGCAAATGCAACCAGCTACTGCCACCAGAAGCAGCAGGCATCATCACAATGCGGGCTCAATTATGTCAACAGAAACACAGAGGAAAATAACAGAATTTTTTGAGGCAGAAGTGTCAGTGATAAAAATGTCAGAGTATATACGAGGCATCTGAGCAATTAAATCAAGTGCAAAATTATGCTTCTTTTGTCATAAACAATTGATAGCAAGTGATAATAAATTTAAAAAGCTTAATGGGGACTCTGGTTCAAGTTATAGTGTTTTTTTGCACTAAAATTCTCAACCGGTTCTAGCTGGAAATCTGCTGTTTAGTGTTTATATTCCTAAAATAGCATATTTTATTTGTATATATGTATCCATGAAGAAAAAAAATATTATTAGTTAATGCAAAAATATTTAATAAATAGTTAATCATTATATGCAGAAATATTTATTCAACAACAAAACTTAAAAAAAGAATTAAAATGTTAAACAACAACAACAACAAAAATTAAAATAAATTTTAAATAAATTAAATTTAAATAAAGGATATATTTTGCAGATATTATATGTATCCCACGTTTCTCAGTGTAGCATAGAACCTTAGCTTGAAGAGTGGCAAGAGCGTGTTCGGAAACGTCACAGAACGCTAATGCCAGTTAAGTCGTTGACGCCCACCTGTGTCACTCAGTCAGTTGGTCAGGTAAACGTCACTTCCATTTCCACAATCGAGCAGCGCCCCCAAAACAAAACAAAAAAAAAAAATTAGCCGCTCGACCAGTTTCAGTATTCTGCGTTTTTTTTTTTTATTTCAGTTTGCCGGTGTTCTCTCTTCACGCCAGACGCGATTTTAGAAGCGTTTCTATATATATTTGTTTTATATATATATATTCCGATATCTTTCTCACTCCACACACCGACTGATAGTGGCTTAATGAATCAGTTAACGATTTGTGTTATCGCGCTGATATGAAAATGGTTAAGCTCCAAAATAAACAAAAAACCAAACAAATAAACCCAAGAATAAATAAGTCCACGAGATACGCAGACCACTTGAAGCCTTGAAACCTGTAGAAAGGTGTGAAATGAGTTATTGTTTTTAGTGAAAAATACCAAAGGAAGTGCATTAATAAAAGCATTAAATGGTATTAAGTTTAAAATAAACAAAAACAAAGAAATCAAATATAAATAAGTGGTAGTAAGTGTGAAGCGACTTACAATACATTTCTTAAAAGTTTCAACTAACAAAGAGACATACTTTTAACCTAGATGTTTTCCTACCGAAAACCCCTTAATTAAACAATAATAAAACCACACACAATCATTAATAAAAGAGACCAACTAAAAGTGATAAGAAAGCCACTTGAGTTCATAAACCAATTGAAAGGTGTAAAGACATAAGAGTGTTTCCAGTGAAAATATTAATCGTCTTTTTAAAAAAATCCCAAATAAATATATATTTGTTAAAGCTTGGAAATAATAACTGGTATTGTTGAAACCTAAAGAGCGAACTATACAAAAATCCCCCACATAAAATACGTTATGACTCATTTCATTGATAAGGCCAGAGGCCCAAAAAAAAAAAGAACCAAAATAATATTTTTTCCAATATTCAATGCCGAGTTCGAGTAGATGTTTGGTTGATTTCGTTGATATTTTATGTTGCTGTTGCTGTTATTTTGTTTTTACCCCGCTGCTCTAGGAACATGCTCCTGAAATTTGTTATTGTTGTTCACATGTTGTTGGTTGTTGTTGTGGTTATTTTGTTGCTCAGCTACCTGACACTTGTCAAGTTGCGATAACATGCGAAATTTCTGGCATTCGTTCGCTGCTGCTGCTTCAAAAAAGGCAATACCACTTTATGCATATTAAAAACTATAAAATAACGTTCGCCATCGATTGTTTGGTTTTTTTTTCCTTTTTTTTTTTGTATATAATATATTGTATTAATCTTTGGATCGACAGCGCGGACAGCTAGTGGAAAAACACGTTTTCAGCATTATGACCAAAATGGAAAGAACGTTTATTTAGTCGTTTCGAAAGCACACAGTTAGGGAGATTTTAATAGATTCAAAAGGTTTTTTAATTCAAAAATAAATCTTTATTAAATATATCACTAAAAGTAAAGCATTTAAGAACATATTTCTTTGTAAGTTAAGTTCAAAATTATACCCTTAATGTATTTAATTATTTAATTTCTTTCTCTGTATTAACCAAACGATCTATGAAGCTTCTTGGCTGTTTTGGCTGTTTTGTGCTCTGTGGTGTTGAACTGTTGTTGCTGGATGTTTTTCCCATTTAAATGAGTTTTGTCTATGACGTCTGCGTATTGTTTACAAATATACGTTTCAATTTGCAGCCCCATCTACATGTACATTATACTACACCCACCCAGCGACACATGGCAAGCGATTTTCCGTTTTCCGTTTGTTATTGCTCCGATGTTTTCTGCCCCTCCCCATCCACCACCACCGCTCCTGCAGATCCATTTGATTTTTCCTTCTCCTCCTTCATTTTTTTTTTTTTTGGGTGTTCTTTTCTTGGTTTTTGTTATTTTTTTCGGGGGTTTCATGGCGCTTGCATAATCCTCGCTTGTCGAAGCTGTCAGCGGTGCTGATGCTGCTGCAGCTGTTATTGGCATTCAAATGAATATGTAAACGTCGCATCTCGCAGATTGTTTTCGCTAAAAACGAAACAAATAAACAATGGCCAGTGGTCACGATTTGCCACGAGGTGCAAAAGTCATCAGGTAGCACGTTTACAATAACTTGAAATGCATCCGATTCTTTATGACGATGATTCACGTGAGCAAACACAAAAATAATGGAATGGAATATTCATTTTCGGTTTGCAGTTGGTGTTGTTTTTTGCTTAAGGAACTTCGAGGGGCTTAGATAAAATGCTTTCTCTAGAAAGTCTTGAAAATAGATAATTATGGATCATTTTGAGGAGTCTCTTTGAATGTTAGGGAATAATTTGTATTTATTTAAAACCCTATTCAGTCATTATTAAAATATATATTATGCGAGCTCTTAAATGTAATGAATGGAAAATGTATATATTTTTTTGTTAAATACTAAATCATATTTATCTTAAGGGGTATATCTTTTTTATAAAAAGTAAATACTTCTTACCTCAAAGGGGGAATTACTACTGTACAATGACTTTATTTGATATAAGAAATAGTCACAGAGAAATCTTTTATTAAACATAAATAAAAGACCCATTAAATTCTTCTCTAAATATATTTTTCTCTGTGCTTTTCAAGGTTCACTTCATTTATTTTTCTTGATTTATTACGATAGTGAGGTGGGGGAGGAGGTGGACAAGGCGAAGATAAACTGCAAATTAAAGTTAATGTTTATGCAGCCGCTGACAAATTGCCAGGTTAAATGCGACCTCTTGGTACGACAAGCATCGATTATGTCGAATTGTAACGTTAACAGCATCCTGTTTCCTGTTTCCTTTGCCAAAAAGGAAGTTGGCCAACACATACACACACACATGCACACTCACAGATAGAGGCAACCGCAATGTAGCATACTTTGCGGCGCGTTGATTCGTGTATGGCTGCTGGCATTCCAGCATACATAATTGATGTTTACTCCGAAGTAACCATGCCAAACTACCACACACACACATCCATACAGCCCTCGAAACATGCACACACACTCGCACACACACACATATACACTCGTCTTGGGCTACAACTTCCGCCACAACTTCCGCTCGGCTCCGCTTTGAATGATTAGTTTTGGTCATGGAGAGCATAGCATAGTCCTAGAAGCTACAAGTCCTTGTCCTTGTTTCTGGTCATGAAATCTAACTAAGTGCTCGGGCCAAAAGTCCTTTATTTTTCAAACTGTTCCGCTCCCTTGGGTTCAGCCACTGTGTGTGTGTGTGTGCGCTAGTGTGTCTATATATTATTCACACTCAAGGTTGTAGTTTTGTCAACATCTCTGGAAAATTGTGTGTGCTTTTGCTGTGTGTGTGTATTTGTTCTATTTATTGATTCATCAAAGGGGTTGTCGCATATGCGCTTTCCTTTGATTATAATTTATATAATGGCAACAAGTGGTGCGGAATATAGAAGAATTTATGATTTAGAAAGTTGAAAAATAACAAAAACTTAAGGAAATCAGAACTAGTATCATGTTTGTTTTCATTCAATTGAATTAAATACTTAATTATTCAGTAAATATTTAGCTTACACATTATTTTACCAGATAATAAATCTACATTTGTGTATTTAAATATTATAAGGAAAAGCTATTCCCCGTATTTACTTCCAAGTCCCACCAACTGTTTTTGCTGCTGCTTTCTATATTTAGTTTGAAAATATTTTAAGCCAACTAATTCTGGCCAATTTCCCCGGCTGTTCAATTGTTCTTTCCGATTCATTAATTTTCGCTTTGAAGCAGCGGTTTCCTTTTCATTCTCGGTTCCTTTTGTCAATTCAATTGTTTTGTCATTGCTTCAGCAACAGCAGCAGCAGCACAGCAGCAGCATTGCGCATACGCCCCGTTGACAAATTGTAATGGCCAAGGCGTTGTTGTTCTGTTGGTAGGGGGCTTGGGGTAACACAAAGAGAAAAACGTGGTGGAGAAGGAGGTGAAGGAGTCTACCCGGTGGACATCTTGGCCAAGAGAAACCACTTGCATTCGCCGCTACTGGCTGCTGGCTGCGAAAATAGAATTGGCAATGGCTTTGGGTGGGTCTTTGGCTCCTCCACATCTACGTCCCTCTCATCTCGATTCCCACAATCTCGGGCCATGTGCCCATGTGGCAAGTGCCTGCGTGTGCACAACATGTCGCGCCACCAAACACATGCACACACATACGACACTCACGGGCAAAGATTGGGGCAGGCATCATAGGTGCACAGGGAATAATTTCTAAGGGATTTAATTAATAGTCTTAAGATATTTTATTATAAAATCGATTAACCTTAAATTAATGTAAAATTTATTAAGAAATATGAGCCATTTTCCACATTTTCTTATTCTGCAAGTTAGTAGGTAACTTCTTCTTCAAAATTAGCACACTTCTAACCGAATAAGTTCACAAATCTTTTCTAAATCAATTTGAAAGTGCGACATATTTTTTCCTATGTATTCTGCTGGTGAAAAAGTGTTTTTTTTTCTATGCTTCAGCTGCCAAGTTGTTGGTGGCGTCGCATGGTGATGTTACTAGTCGTTTCCCCGCTTGGTTGGGTTGCCCGGTATGTTTGTTTTGTTTGTTTGTTTGCTCGCCCGTTGCTTTTTGCTATTCTCCCTGCTGCTTCTGCTGCGAAAGCATGCTTTTGAATTCGCTCTGGCGCTCGCCTTAATGACCAATAAATGTCGCAGCAAACGCTCAAGCAAAAATGCAAATGCAAATGCAGCGAACGGCACAGTTATCTATTTATTTGCGTAGCAATTTTAAATTTAGTTTAGATAAACAAACAAGACAGGCGCGGCGTAAAGCAGAAAGTGTCACAGTGTGTCGGCCCACGCAGCGCCACAGAAAGTGGTAGAGAAAGAGATTTGGAGGCGACCTAAATGCGACAATTTTTCGATGAGGTCTCTAAAAATATCTGCCACACTTGGAAAACAGAAACATCTCGAATTTGGGTAAAGATAGTCTTTAAAAGAAAGGAAATGTACTAATTAATTTCGATTTTTTAAAGGGAAAATAGGTTATTCATGCATAAGTGGGTGCTTATAATTCCCAAGGGTTTAATGGGGCAGGTTAAGAACTCATTATTGTGTGCCTTTAACATTTTCTTATAACATGTTTGTTACATTTCCTGGTTCTAATACGATTTCTACCTAAATCTGGTTAGGGTAATAAATAAATATGATTTTAGGATACAAGCAAGCGCTTATAATTCCCAAGTGCTTATTCCTTGACAATTAATTCCAATATTTTTCCCCAAATTACTTGACACTTCTTCGCTTATATTTTTCCTTGCGTATCCATCCGCAACAACAATGTAAGCAGACCTTTTTAAGCTTAACCAAAATAACAATCAAAGGAAAAAGGAAACAAAAAACTGTTGCCAAAAATAGCCGAACATTTGACAAGTGCATGTCAGTCATGTGTCTAGCGAAAAGGTTTTTTGGCCATTATTGTACGCGGTACACTTCTTCTCCTAGTGCCACCCTATTTATTTATACCGCTATCGGTTCGAAAATAGTCGCTTTATTGCCAGCGCAATATTGCATAATCCGAGGCGTGTCTGGGAATGTCGCTTTCGCATGATGCAATGCCGTCGAGTGCCAAGATTTTCGTCGCATTTCAACTCGCGCATTACTGTCGCCACCAGTTACGAGTAAGTGCAGCACCCAGTGATTCGGCAAATTGCAATTATAAATTTATAAGCATCTATGTATAAACCGGCGCAGCTCAGCGATCTGTATCTGTATCTGTATTTTTTTCACCGCAGGCAATTCTCTAGCCAAAAAAAGTGCCACAAAATCGCCAGCGAAGCGAAATAGAGAAAAGAATTTGAAAAATAAATACCAAGTACGCGCTTTGCTATGTTTTCTATGCCCCATTCGGTTTGGGGGTGTTCCAAGAGGGGTTGGGACTTTGCTTTTATGCTTTGGGCCAAGAAACTAGGTTACTTGGCAGTGCTTAGCATAAATACCGAGGCACAGCGGAGGCCATCAAGGCAGCACTAGCAATTGATCATAATATATATAAGGGAATCTAGCATTTAAATGACTTCTACATTTTATTTCCTATTTAAAGTTCTTGTATAACATTTATTACATTTATTTCCTTATTATTTATTGCAGAGTCTACGCAGAGCGTGGACGGATCACCTGCATCGTGGCGTTTAACGCTCGATCAGGATCTAATTGACACGCTCAAGGGCAACTTTCCCAGCTGGTTCCAGGGCTCGGCCGGCGGAACAGCAGCAGGCTCCAAGCAGCAGCAGCAGCATCAGCATCACCTGCAGCACCAGCACCAGCACCAGCAGCTGGCCCAGCAGAAGCACCACCAACTGGTGGCCACCAGTGTCATACCCATAACCATTGACACCAAGCTTGCCACAAATACACTCCAGCAACAGCAGCAGCAGACGGCGGTGATCCTGGGCCATAGTTCATCGTCGGCCTCGCCCGCCTCCTCCGTCAGTTCCAACTCATCGAAAAAATCCATTAGCAGCAGCCTGAGCAGCTGCAGCAGCAGCAGTAGCAGCAGCTCACACTCCAGTTCCAGTGCCAAGGGAGCCGGTGCAGCGACGGCTAGCCGGTTTCTCAACAAATCCACCTCCACGTCGCCCACCAAGTCCAGCCTATCCAGGACGCTGAAGGCCACCCAAAAGTCCGGGAACTGCAACAGCGGCAGTCAGAAGGTGGGCCAGCTGGTCAAATCCGCCTCGTTGCATAGCCTGAGCAGCGGCAGCAGCGGAAGCAGCAGCAGCACCAGCGGTAGCGGAGGCAGTGGCAGCGGCAGCTCCTCGCTGCTGGCCACCATCTCCACCTCGCCGCTGACCACCGTTGAGCTCATATCGAGCGCCGCCTGCAGCGGACTGCTGGCCACCAGGCTGAGCGGCAAGGCCTTGGAGCATACCTTTCAGGACATAATACTGCTGCACGAGGCCTACGACGACATGTCGGAAGGTTAGTTATTGGTTTCTTCGCCTCTTCACTTAAATCCTAATAATCCTTTCTCTTATTTAAATCGCAGGTGAACAGCGTTTGCATGCAACGTTCCTGGGCAGCAGCGATGATGGCAACAACTCGGACTGCTATGATGCCAGGCAATCGCCGCCCAAGGCCATCGTCGATTCCAGTCCATTGCAACCGGCCATGGACAAGAACAAAGAATGTGAGTAGTGTGGCTGGAATTAATGTAGAATCTATGATCTAATTCGTTGTATTCAGTTGGAGGGGAAATCTAGTTAACCAAATTGAATTTAGCACACTTTTTGTGGCGGAAAGTTAAGGGAGTTAGGGACGTTTCCTATTGGGAAATATATTTAGTATCCATAAGAAAAGATCATAGTCCTAGAGGCTTGACTTATACCTACCTAACATAGGATCATATCTGAGGTCGCCTCTACTTGGAGGTTGCGATATATGCGCAATAAAGTGATATTCTCTTTAATATATCGAACTTAATTAAAATAGGGCCTAATCATAGCTTAAAGTACAATTATTGGATATTAAACACAAAGAACGAATTACAAATTTAGTTTTCAAAATAATTTAAATATACTTGGTAATCAAGACAATATAATAAATAACATTATCGGATAGTTGTTCGCTTTTATCGATAATATCAATATTTTAAGAGTAATGCGACACTTTTCGATATTTCTAATTTCGATATATCAAACTTTACAAGCTGTTGCGATAGGACTGCGATATTTCTGTCGATATATCATATCAAACGTTCCCTCTCGATATATGCGCTAGTGATAAAAGCTTGTATAATTATTAGATGCAGATAAAAGCCAACGTCCATCAGTATTGTGTTTCCACTCTAAGAGAGACCCCACTGTACCATAAACCCTTTATCGCTCTATTTTGTACTTGGACCATGGCCGATGCTCTTGTTTACTCAATGTTTTGCCGCCCACATTTTCGGCCATCTTTCGGCGGCTGTTTGGCATTTGTCATCTTGGGATATTGCGATTGCGATTGTGCCGGTTCTGGCCTCCTCCTGCTTAGTCATAAATGCCAGCCAGCCAGGCAGAATCATCATCATCATCTTCATCTTCATCATAATCTTCAGATTCCCAGCTCATTATTGACTTTTACAATTTAATGAAGCTGTCACGGCACAACAGGCACTTAAGGCGTACACTTGAGGTGTGCCACGCCCATTCGAGAAACCCATTCATAGTGCCCAAGTCCGTTTCCGAAGCGTTCTCTATTTTGTCAACAGTTTTTTTTCTTCTTTTATTTTCTCTGCCTTTCTGTTGGCTATGGGGCTGGCCTACATATTTGCTTGGCATTTTGAGTGAAGAGAAATATTCTTATTAATTTTGAATGGCCGAAAGATGACAGGCGGCCGAGTATGTATATATACATATATATAGAATAGATCTATAGATATATAGCTGCATAGTCGCTAATAGTTTTGACAGCTCTTGTCGCCTGCACTTCGTTAGAAATATGAAAATCTGAAACCGGAAATGCGCGGAAATATAGGGAGAAAAAATGTGAAATACGCTGATAAAGTTCACACAATGCCCTGACCCTGACTGAAAAAGGCTTTACAATGTTAAATGTTTATAAAAGCAAGGCTCTCTCTCGTGTATTTATTTGAAAAGTTCCCAAAAATTTCTGCCCGAAAATGCATAGCGTAAAATTTCCGGCAGGCGTCGAACACAAGTTATCTAACATTAAACTGCATATTAGCAACAACCACTGCTGGTCAGTTCCTGGCATCTTAGCTCTCTGTTCGGTGTGTGTAAACATTTGGCGAAAAAAAATTTATTATAAACACATGGCTGTTGGCAGTCAATGATGGCGGCAACATCGGCAACGCCAACGACGACGACGGCAGCGAGAAATGCAAAAATCTTTTGACAAATAAACACGCTGCACGCGACTCGTAAGGCAAGCAGCCGAAAAAGTGAGCGGAAATGCAAAATTTGGTGGCAGGGCTACAGTTAAAATTATGGCAGATACTGCACAGGGGTTCTAAGGTTCGGAAAATAACCATAAAAGCTTACTTTAAATGGTTAATTTAGAGCTGGAATATGAAACAGTTTAGTCAAGGGTTGGGCACCGAATTAAAAGGTTGGTACAGGACAAACATACAACCAAAATCACCACGATCTGTAGGTATTGTTTTTGTATTTAGAATATGAAGAGAAAGATAAAAACAAAAATACTTGTGTATGTTTTGTTTTTGTAATCCCTATGGTTTGTAGTTTTTGTTTTTTTATTTAGAATATGAAAACAAAGCTAAAAGAAACTTAAAATACGTGTGTATGTTTTGTTTTTGTAATTCCAACGATGTGTAGATTTTGTTTTTTTATTTACCAAAGCTTCTGCTTCATGTTTTCGTGAAAAATATATCATATTCATTTTAAATTTTGATATTCCGAAGGCAATAAATCTTTTAATTGTCTCAATACACTTTCTTCCTTAGTTTTCAAACCCTAAACATATCCCAAAGAAAATCCACTTTCTGACCACTTTATTTCCCACTTAGCCCACTGTTTTCCCTGGCGCTTGGTAAAGCCATTTCATTCATTTGCCTAGCCGGGACGACGATGGCGTCTTCGTTTAGTATAAGCAGCGTTGATCACGTAATCGATTTTATAATACAACACATGCTTATACTTATATATGTATGTATATATACATACTTATGGTTTTCTCTCCCAGTTTCCCGCTCCCGCTCTCGAGAAGCTATTGCTTTCCCAAGCAATTGTTTACCTGACCTTCGCCTCCTCCTGCTGCTGCTGCTACTCCTCCTCCTCCTCCTCGGACTTTGGGGGCTTCTCTTTCTTTCTCTCGGCGAAGGGCAGCAGCTAACCGCAGCAAAATACCAACAGGAATTCTATAAGAATTCGCTGGCCATGTCTACACACATTTATTGCTTTTCGCATAAAACTTTTATGTGTTTAATTTGGAATTTATGTTATTGTTTTTATCAATCGAGTGTGCGAGTATGCGTGCTTGGAGGTGTGTAAAACTCAGGGGCGTAAACACAGAGTATCGACGATTTAGATTTCGAGAAAGAAAGAAAGAAAATTTCGCGCGCGCATAATTAATTTACGGAGGGCGACGAACAGTGTCGTCACCGAAAATCCATCGAAGAAGATTTTCCATCCATCGGTTGTTACATGAGGCCAAAAATACGAGTATTTTCTTTGGCAGCCATAAAAACAATAACAAGATTTTCTGTTGGACCTGAGTATTGAGGGGGGAAAAACAATAATTTGTTTTTCGCTTACTTTTGGCCAGCTTAGGCAGAGAGAAAAACTAGAGTTTTGACTTTAGAATAATTATTTTAAATTCCCTAAATAAATGTGGGATTATGTATTGAGTAAAATATATAGATTTATCTCTATTTAAATATTTAAATTTACTTTTAGACTTGTTTCCTTTTTTGTTGTTGTGTGAATAATAAGATTAAAAAACAGCTGGTATATTTTCAAAATAATACCAAATGTTTTGTATTTATTTTTATTTATTAAATGTGGAACTAGTTTGAGTAGAATAAATGTATTTATTCCCATTAAAACATAAAATTGTAGACTTGTCTGCTTCTGTTCCCTGTCTGAAGAATAAGTTAATTCCAAAATAGATGGTACATTTTTGAAATAATACCAAATACTTTGTAATTATTTGTATTACAAAACATTTGTTTTTATACTTGACATTAGACAACTATTTTTAGTAGCCAAGACAAAAGTAAATACTTCAAGAACCAAATCCTACTTAAATCTTTGAATTACTTTCCTTGAATAATTTATTTTTGCAGTGTGTGTATTTTATTTTTTTATTTTATATTGTACCTATTTATATTTTTTTTACATTTTTGTGTGGCACACTTCAATCGTAAAATCGCCAACAGCTGCCAGCGCCGTCTGAGACAATTACGCGCCTTGGCAGCCTCTCTCTCCCTCTTGGCTTTTTATGATGATTTCCGACAAAGAGCCCAAAATTACTTTAATAACGTCATCGTCACTTTGATGTCGACTTTGTTGTGGCGTCAAGTGTTCCGTGTGTGTGTTTTGTGTGTCTGGGAAGGATTTAGATGCGAAGAGTGTGGGTGAGGGCTTCCACTAACCCACTTACTTAGATTGCACACAATGAATGCACACAAACCGCAGAGGAACCAAGAAAACTGCCAAGAGCACTGAGCAAAAATATAACAACATAATCAGTCAGTAATTTCAGAATTTTAACCAATAAAATAACTTACAATTAGAGTAAATAATTTATCATTTCTATTATTTGTTTGGTATTCTTAGAATTAAATTCCCAAATATTGAAATAGCTAAGAATAGCTGGTATTTCTCTCCCTGCTCTTTCCATTTCCGGCTTCCCCCCCGAAAAATGCTCACCCAAGTCCTTGGACCAAACCACAAAACACTCAGTGCAGTGGCTACTACTGTTTGCCTTCGGTTGGTTTTTCCTGCCTTTTAGGATTCGCCGAAGGGCGCAAGATCTTGTGTTTTCATTTCATTTGCGGCTCACAGGACCTTATTTACCCCCCAAGCCAGCTCTCGCTCTGGCTCTCTCTCCTTAATGCGCATTATTTCGTTTTAATTACATGGCTGGCTGGCCATTTTGTGAATCAATTTTGCCAGTGCCTGGAATGCTAATTGAAGGTAATGATATTAGGCAGGCAGGCAGGCAGGTCGTATGCTTAATATTATGCCTAGAGAGAGAGGGAAAGAGGGGAAAATACATTACACAATGCTTGCACGCATTTAATCGTCCATTCGGATTTAATGATGAAAGGATAATGTCCACATTAATTGATTATTTTATACGATTTGCGTTTATAATTGTTGAGTCTTGCCTTGTCGCATCTTTAGGTATATATTTCATGACTTGGGAGCTTGGATGTCTGTCACATCCTGCTGTGTCAAGTTAATTGACATCAATCTGTTATTTAGCCGCTCTCTGAGCAATCTAATCAGATTATTACGCATACGCCCCTTGGGACCGCACACCTTAATTCCCAGGCTTCTCCCTGACTTTGCCAGTTCTGACTTTTTCGCCTCGGCTTAAATATTTAATTTTTTGGGGCACACAAAAAACTTTCTACTCCAAAGTCAAAGTCGCAGCAGCCTGGCATGTACATATATATATATATATATATATTTGTATATATATATATTTTTATACATGTACATTGTTCACACCATAATAGCCCGCACATAAAGATATTAAAAACTTTTCCTTTTTTTTCTGCGCGTTGCCTTGTTTTTTTCCATTTGCAGCTGCCTCTCGACATTTATTGCCCTGGCATTGTCACAGGAAAAAAAAAATAGGGATAGGAAAAGGCGGTCGGGAAAGCTGAGGAAAACCAACCAGCAGCAAAACTTTGGCGCCCCTCAAATTATATTTCTCCCCCTTAGCGTTTTTTAGGGGCATTTTTTTTATGGTTTTCCTATGTTTGATTTCCTCGCTACTTCCCCCAAAAAAATACGCAACGTATTGTTTCATAATTTATGATTGTTTGCCGCGTCCAATTTGCGGTTTTTGATTTGTGATAACAACTTGTGGGCATAGAGCTTAAAGGGGTTACCTTTTGAAGTCGAGAGGAAAATCCTGTAAGGCTTTGAAAACCTTCTCAATATTTGTAATATTTATTTCAATAATATTGTTATTAATAATTTAAACTTTTTTGGGAAATATATGGTATAACATTCCTTTAATTAAGCTTGGACTTTTAAGATATATTTTTAAAGTACAGTTACCTTGTTATTGTCTCATAAAAAAGGTTAAAAAATGTCTTTCTTTTTATACCCTTGCAGGGTATTATAATTTCAGTCAGAAGTTTGCAACGCAGTGAAGGAGTCATTT
>JAEIIU010043126.1:0-11417 GCA_018874675.1 Drosophila baimaii
CTGAAACTTTCAGGATACTCTTATATCTTTTGCAAACAGTATATGTGTCGGAACGGCCGGAATCGGACCACTATACCATATAGCTGCCATAGAAACGATATGGAAAAATTGGCATATTTTCGGTATTTTTTAAGATATGGGAATGAAACTTTACTAGTGCTTTAAAAATAAAAATTTAGCCACCTCCTAGAAATTTCATTGAAGTCGGACCAATATATCTTATAGCTGCCATAGAAACGAAATGGAAAAATTGGCACATTTTCGCTACTTTTCAAGATATTCAAATGAAACTTTACTTATGCTTTTAAAATATAATTATAGCCACCTCCTAGAAATTTCAATGAAATCGGACTTATATATTATATAGCTGCCATAGGAAAGATCGGTCTAAATTCATATTTTACACATAAATTGTACATTTTGCATACATTTTACATTATACATGTTATATTTAATCAAAATCGTTTAGAATAAGTAACAAATTATACCCTATATAAACTTTGGCTCCGCCCGAAGTTAGCTTTTCTTACTTGTTAATAATATAATCCCAGCCTTACTAGCTATGGCTGCCTCCTTCCTGTAGCTTTAGTTTAGTAACTTTAAGCCAAACAGTTTGTAATTAAACAAAATAAATAAAATAAATCATTGCTTCTCATGCAAAGAGCATGCCTCAGTTTGATCCCTTGATTTTCAAATTGCACAAGCTAATTGATTGGCAAATTGAAATGGCCAAGAGCCTGGCCAACTCAACTTAAGGAGGCCTCCGTCTCCGACACAGAGCGTCTTTGCTCTGGATTAGAGTAATTTTTAAATGGAATTGCAATCCGCTCAGTTCACACATATAGGCCCGGGGCTGCTCTGGATTCCAGAATCCAGACTCTAAACTCAAAACCCACGCCGAGCTGTGGGCGTGTGCGTGCCACGGATTTCACACACACACTGAGCTGGGCGGAGGAAGGAAAGATCCTGGGATCCTGTAACGATGCTGCTGTGCTGCTGCTGTGCTGCATGACGAAAGGTAAATTTTGTAAACAATTGTGCTAATTAAGCCAGCCCAATAAAAGCGGCTCAGTGAGGTGCGCGTCGGCCTGGAGGATCCCGCACTCGCACTTGAACTAAATCCGGTAGCTTAAACGAGTTAAAGGAACTTGAACGGAACTTAATCCCATAAATTTGGGAAAAATACAATTTTAATCAGGTTAATTCGTGTGTAGCGCATCGCGAGTGTTGCATGGTCCGTGGAGAGTGCGGATCAGTGCGTCTCAGGTAGGTAGCAGGTCACTGGCAGCATTACTGCATTACTGGGTTACTGGGTCACATGAGGTCCCATGAAGTCCCATGAGTTTCACAAGCGAAAGGATTAGGGCCGCCGGATCGGGGGATTTAGCGCAAAAACAGAGGTGAGTCCCGGCCAAGCCCACCGCTCCTGCCTCCTGCCTCCTGCCTCCTGCGACACTTTAATTTAATCTCAGCTTACGCCCGTTGCTGATCTCCTCCTGGATCAGTCCAGTCCGCCAGATTAGGCCACTCGCCTGCTCGTATATTGCCACATAATGCTCGAGAAACCGAACACACAGTTCTGCGATTGCAAAGATTCACGTAAATCCGTAAGATTAGATGTCTAGATCCCCAGATTCCCGGATTCCCGGCGCACTGATCGCGCGCTTAGCCCAATTGTTAGGTCAATTGCCAAATCACCTGAGCACGCCAGAGAGCTGAAATTGCGAAAATTGGTTTGCGATAGAGATAGATACCACTCTAGGTAGCTGTGGGAAAGCCACTGGTCATGCCCACTAAAGCTAGCAGTGCCTCCGATGATCTCATTCGTGATACCCGCGGATCCGCGGATCCCTGATCCCCCCGGCGTAGTCCCAAACGATCTGCGCGCTTGACTTTCGACCCCATTTCTCTGTATTTTCTGCGGAGAAAGAGCGCTCTTTAAGGGCTTCATTTTAATATATTTAAGGTTTGCCATATCTGGCATAAATATAGGACTTATCCTGCATCATTTTCATATATTCTGGCTGTGTTTTATATATACAAATTATGTCTATTTATTTAATTTACATTTTTAAGCCAATTAATAATTATTTAAATACTTTTCAATGCTTTAAAAATTATACATGTAGGTATCCCAAACCTAGAGATACTTAATGGTTTATCTAAGAAGTTGGTAAGGCGTTCAGTCTCTAAGTCAGCGTTGGGCATGATATAAAACGAAAAGAGCCACTGCGAGGTCAGACACCAAAAATAATAGAATCTGCGAGCAAATGATCTTGATGTGCGTAGCTTCTTTCACACATTTTGCTTTTGTATGTTCTGCCCTCTAAAGTTACATTTTTAATGGCATTGTTTTTATAAATATAGAAAATATTCTTATTTTTACATATATTTTACATTTTACATACCTTTCACATGATACATGCTCTTTTTAAATAATAAGAGCACTGGGTTACAACTTTTATTCAAGTCGGCCAACTATATCTATACAACTAACATATAAACATACAGTTGCGAAAAAAATAATAGCACCGCAGTAACACTTTTGGTTTATGATAAAAAAAAATATATTACACTTGGAATTTAAAACAATTTGTATTTTTATTTTATTGTTTAATATTTCTCCGAAACATAAACAGAGTTTTTGCTGTTTATATTCCTGTCTAGATGTTTATTTTTTATTTTTAAATTAAAAATACCCCAAAATGGCCGAAAAAAATAATAGCACCACTTCAATATTATTTCAAAAATTTGTTAAGTTTCTAGGAATTGCCTTGAATAAAAGGACGTGTTTATTAGATATATTTATTATTTCATTGTTTAGATCCTAAAAATTAGTAACTGCGAAACAGGGTGTTTCGTGTAATTTATGCTCTTAATATCAAAATCTTGTTTAATAAAAACTAAATTATCTGCTAGGGTATAGCAACTTCGGCTCAGCCCGATAATTACTAGTAATTATTCAAGATTTTAATATAATATAATAACAATAATAATATTAATAATAATAATTATAATAATTATAATAAATGTAGGTTCAGGGAAATCCCCAGCTAAGCTTGATGCCGTATTTTCTTCGTATATTTCTTCGGGAAAACCCTCGCGGATTTGCAATAATAACTATAGAATAATATAATATAATTAATCAAGGTAAAACTCCCTTGAATCTAGTATCAGCCAGACAACTTGTAATCTTCCATAAGTTATATCTAATTACAGACATATTTTTTTGGCATTATTTATAACTTAAAAAATAATCGAACTAGCGCAAGAAATAATGCAAATACTTGTGCTTTTTGTCGTTAGGAAGAGAACTTATATATTTTAAAATACAAACCAATCGTTTCATCAATGATCTCTGAGTCCCAGGACACCGCCACGTGCTGATCACACGCTGGCCGTATTCACGGATCCCTAGAAAGGATTGACAATCCTCGGGGCAACAGCGATCGTGACGCCCCAAAAAAGGGACAGGATTTAGGGCCATGAGCAAACACATTTGCCGCTTTGCCCAGCTCCGGGCAAAATGTCAACACACCGATCACAGATCACAGATCACAGATCCCTGATTGCTCCGATCCTGGCGAATCAAGAGAGAGAGAGCGATCCCTAGATGGGGATGAAGTGAATAAATAAAAGTCGCCGATCACGCGAAGGATATGCGAATCCTGATTGACATTTTCGCCTTCTCACCTGGCGGTGATCGTGTGCCTCTTTTTTTTTTTTTTTTTTTTGCTCGCCTGCGTTTTGTGATTGGAGTGTGCTCTGCACGTGGCCCAGGACAAACACACACACACACACGGAGAGAAGGACGATTGTCCTTTGTGCGGTTAGGCCCGCCCGTCGTTCCTCATTCGATTTTTCTCGCATTTTTTTGCCAATCTCCCTTCGAGATCCAGTTGAGTTGTCTTCAGCTCTTCGATCGATTACAGGGAAATTATGATGTTGCCGAAGGATAATCCATAATCTCGGTTGCCACAGGGTTATGCATCATTATTTGGCCCACACTTGACATCTCGATTGTTGGCCCAAAAAAAAGGAGAAGAAAGGCCACAAAGGCCACAGCACAAAGACAACAAGATGCCAATTAGAGCATTCTTCTGCCAAGGAGGATCGAGGATCTCTGCGATCTCTGGGATCTCCGACTGATCTTTGTTCCCCTAGGACTTCTGCACCATTTTTATTGAGAATCCAGCCTTGGATTTGGCCTCCACAACCGATTCATCGCCATTTTGGACAGACATTACGAGATTCCCATCACGCAAGGGGTTGCACAAGGGTTGAACGTCGGAGTCAACCCCTCTTTGGCAGATTTCCACCCCGGGGAACACGTGTCCATGATTAAATAAAATGTTTGGCAATTCGTCTGGTCAAGCGCTGACTCCGGCCACCCTGCCTGCCTTCGTCCTCCTCCCGTTCTGCCCCTTCGTTTAGTTCCCATTTCGAAGGAGTAAAAACTAAACGGAACGAGTGACAGCATCGATTGGACACGGCTCTCCTCCTCCTCATCCTCCGAGAGGAACAATTAAAGCCCTTTGGCCGCAAAAATTGACCAGAAATTCAGAAATACTAGATATAGATTGATTCCAATGCTGGCGCGAGGGAGAGACACTCGGAGAGAGAGAGAGAGATGGGAAATCCAATTGTGGATGCCACAAAATATTTGGGTAAGGGAAGGCGGTAAGGTTAGTCTGTGGCTGTAGTACAGGCTGTACCAAAAGTTGAGTCACTTTTCAGCGAGAATATAGGTATTATTTAATGAGATAAACCTAAAGAAAGTTGTTACTCAGATTGGAGGGATTTCAAGGGAACTAAGAAGCTATATATTATTGATATATATGTATATAGTATTTGTAAATTATAAAAATATATAAGGATTTTTCAATAGAACAATATCTTGTTTTTCTGAAATTGTAAAATAAAGCAATATTTTTTTTTAAAGTTATTTTTTAAAGCCATGATCTATGCATTTTATTTTATTTAAAAAAAAAACACTGGCAAAGCATGCATTTTATTATATTTAGTAGCAATTTGCAATTGTTACGAAAACCAGAGCTTAAATAAATAAATAAATAAATTTAAAATAATTTCTAAGACTCTCTCCTTTCAAAAAGAATAATAACTTGGATGGCTACAAGGAACTACTAGGCTTTGTTGAGTATTTAATTCTTTAAAATGTTAAACAAACTAAAGAAATGCTATTTGAATAAATACAAAAAAAACCATCAAGTATCTGCTTCTTAAAAATTAATATAAACCATTTGGGAACATTTAACTGCCTTTAACTGCTATACATACCTCGCTAACTAATAAATTTATTGACCTTTGGAAAGGTAAGCCTGTGTTTTTTAAATATTTCATTATTATTATTGTTTTTACAGAAAGTATACTTACTTTTACAAAACCTAAATAGGACCTTTGGCTGTGAAGTATTTCCTTAGAATTTTGATGATTTATATGATGATAATAATTATTTATTGTTAACTCTCCATCTCAAATTCAAACTTACAGTGAAGCACAAGAAGAGCTCAGTTTGTGTTAACTAAATTATATATATTTCATAATATACACTATTATTTTTAATCGATTCTTCTCTGATGATCTTTACCAGATTGATTGATAGGAATTGATCTACGACAGGAATGGAGGCATGAAGCCATACCAAGTGATGTAAAACCTGACATATTTCAGAGCTAATAAAGTGGACAAAATAAATTGCTAAATTAATTACTATATATTTATACTTAGTGCCATTTTTGCAGGCCTCTTAAGTGACTTAAAAATATGTAAGGTATATAGATTAAAATTGTTTTCAATTTTTAAAAATTTCTATAAGAGATAACATCATAAAAAAAAGCGAACAAAATACAGGAAAATAGAAATAAATAAATATAATAAATATTTTCCATATTTCCTAAACCTTTAAAACATAATTATGTGCCTTGTTAAATGCAGCATATATATCCAAACCCAAATCGGTGTAAGAATTAAGTAAGCTGTGATCATATGAGCTTGGATAAAACCACTAAACCACCTTATATTTAGCTTCCTTTTATAGAGAATATAGTACAGATATCTTAAGAATCTCCTTGCCTTGATTAAAATGTATTTCTTCAAGGACATCTAATGAAATCTATTTAAATATAAACCTCCTGACTCTTCTCTACTTTTCCGCTTAAAGAAAATCCTACTGAAGCCCAGGAAAATCCCCTTTTTTCTGAGCTACAACTCAATTGTCTCCACAATTAAGCTAAAGAAATGCGAATTCGAAACGGACAATTCGTTTGAAATGAAAAACTTTTGACTGCCGGCGATTTTTCCCAGATGTTTTGCCAACTCATTTTTGGCCAGGCCACAAAACGTGTGAACATGGCAATGATTGTCCAGTTCGACAGGAGACAGGAGAGGAGTCATTTTTCATTTGCCAAATTTTACAGTTAATACGGAGGACAAAAAAAAAAAAAAGAACAGAGAAGAGAGCCAAAAGGATCGGCAGCGGCGGAGACGGTGGCTAATATTCTTTAGCGATTCAACGGAAGTTGGCCAGGACGATTATCGTATGTGTTTGCCTCTGGACACCGGGGACAATGGCGTTTTTATTGATAAAAATTATGCACGCTCGGGGACAAGGGCGAGGCCCGGCATGTTGGACAACTTGACTCAGCAGAAAAAATAAAACACACAGGCACCCTGCACTCCCTGACTGCTGTCATAATGGCTCAATCAGGCAGCAAAGGACCTGCGGCTAACGGTAACTCCGGGATCTTCTTCTGTTGACACAATGTCTGGTGGACAGAGGTGAAGGAGTAGGAGGTGGAGGAGGAGGAAGCGAACCTCTGTGGTCACCGAAATGTCATGCATCCATGGCAGTCTCTGCCTTCTTCATGGCGACATCTTCGTCTTGTCGGCGGCTTACATAAAACGCATCCTTTTTTGGCTGTGTTTGCTTAACTGTTTCTGGTTCCTGCTAGAGAGTCCTGGGACTGAGACAATGTGCATGTGGATGTGGTTAATGGCGAATCATGGGCTGGTCAGTCCAGAGAAGTCACTTTGATTCGGACCGACATCCGTACAAATACGCAGAGTAATTTGGTGACTTTTGGGTGCAGGGATCACAAGGTATTCGCCAGGAACTTTGGGATCTTATTTAGGGAAATATTAATATTAGCAAACATATTTCCTATGGATATAGTGGAAATTAAAGTTAAAGAATTAATTTAGATTGTTTTTAAACCTTTATAACATAATACTCTTACATTTTATGACCCCTATTACTGGAGAAATGCATTTACTTGTGAATCTTTCAAAGAAAAATACTTTTAAATTGTATTCAAGATAAAAATAAATAATTGTATTGCTTCCTAAATTCATTTCTATTCAAATTTCACTAGTTGAACACGTTAAAACACGTTAAGACACGTTGAAACACGTTGAAACGCTTTAAAACGCTTTAAAACACGTTAAGACACGTTAAAACACGTTAAAACACATCAAAACACATTAAAACGTTTTAAACGCTTTAAAACACTTTAAAACACGTTTGGGCGCTTTAAAACACTTTAAAACATTTTAAAACACGTTTAAGCGCTTTAAGACACGTTAAAACACGTTATAAAGACGTTAAAGCTCGCTAAAATGCGTTATAAAGACGTTAAAGCACGTTAAAATACCTTAAAATACGTTAAAATACGTTAAAAACGTTAACAAATGTTTAAAAAACGTTAAAACACGTTCCCATACTACACACTCTTCCCTTTTCACAAAAAACCTCTTTCTTACATTCAAAAGGACTCAATTTCCTTGGTTAATTTTCGTCACTTACTCGCTGCAGGAGCTCCTGAAACCCAGAAAGACAGAAAAAAAAACTCAAAACTAGAAACAAGAGAACTAAAAACAGTTACCAGTTACTGACTGGGCGGAACTACTACTTGGATTTTCTATTGAAATTCTCAATTATGTGCAGCCAAGGAGGCAAGCGACAGAGTGCCAAGTGTGGGCGCTGACGGGCGACGCCCATTTCAACTAACGATTATTTGGCAGAAAATTTGGCAATTCCGTTAAAAAGCAACAAGATTCCGGCAAAAGGATTACGAGGCTAAAGCGTAAAAATGCCGTTTAAAACCCTGTTTGCCCCGGGCCAGCCTATGTACAGGTAGAGGTGACGTGACATTGGGCCCTATTGACTTAAGATTACGCAGAGGGAAGAGGCAGATCTCCTGGGCCCTGTGTTCCCTGTGTCTTCACTTGTCGCTGCCCTAAGACGGGCTGAGCTGCATAATTTTCTGTAAAAAACAAACAATAATAATACGAGGACAAGGCAACTTTTTGTTTATTATTATGCATTTACAGTGTATGTTACAATGTGTGTGTGTAGGGAGCACGAGGAGCAGGAGCAGGAGAAGGGATATAGTGGTGTGGAGATGTCAACTACTGCGTCTTCTTGATGACATGCGCCAAGTCATAGACTCCACGCACCGCCTTCAGCTTCACGCCGGGCACATCCTGCAGCCTCCCGACGCGGCACAGCACAATGTTGTGCTCCTGCAGATTGTGCCCAATGCCGGGTATATAGGCCACCATCTCCTTGCCCGTGGACAGACGCACTAGCACACACTTGCGGTTGGCCGAATTGGGCTTCTTTGGCTTCTTGATCAGTGTCTTGAGGACAACGCCCTTGGCAAAGGGCTTGCCATCCAGCGGCTGGCGCGGTGGTCGTGTCTTGATGTGCGGCCCCGTGCGATGCATCTGCTGCAGGGAGGCCATGCCACGCATGGCAGTCTCATAGCTGCTCTGGATGGCTGCAAGGGAAGCAAGGGAGATTGTTAGCAAGGTATTTCTTTGTAAAGAAAATTTATAACTGATAAAATGTGTGACTTTTTATTATTTTAAGACATTTGGGAATGAAAATATATTATATCTAATGATCTGACATATATATAGTGGTGTCTATAAACAATTAGACCGAACTAAGGACCATGAGTTGGCATTTAGCTTCATTATATTATATTTTTTATATTTATGTAACATATATTCTAAAATATTTACCCATAAATCTATTTACTTGGATTTGGTATAGGAAAACGTAGGTTTTTTTTTGAATATCTTATACGAATTTGGGTTTTATAATGATCAAATTGTGATGAAGAGAGTATTTCTTATGAACTTCCCATCTCAAAACTCAACTAAAAGTAGGAAAAAGTTAAGGGAGTGCTCTGTTTGTATTAAATATCTATGGTATTAACTATCTATTAACTATTAACTATTACATCTAAGTAAGTATTCTAAATAGAAGCTATTTTTTAGACTTTAGACTTTTCTTTGATTATCTCTACTATAAACCATATATCTTCCATAAGAATTACTAAATGTCTCAGGCATTTCAGAGCTCATAAAATGGTCAAAATAAATTGTTAACTAAAATGTAGTACATATATTCATAGTGCTATCTTTTTCAGGCCTATTAAAAGGCTTAACAAATATTTAATATGATTATTTTGTATATATAAATTGTTTTTTTTAAATTTTGCAAATTTATGTAAGGGTTAACCTCATGAAAAAAGTGAAAAACTACAGAAAAATATATATTTTTTAATGGCAATTGAATTTAACGACCTTTAATTGTGTAAATTAAGCATTTAGCTGACTCGAGGCTTATAGTTGGCAAGCCTTAAAAGTAGTAAATTTATTATTTCAGCTTATTAAAAGCAGCTTAGATAAGGTAGCAGCTAGGAAATAGGTTAAGAATTGGGTAAGTTAGGATAGTTAGGGTTTACCAATAACCCAATAAAACCTAAAAAAAAACTCTCTACTTAATTAACTTAAAAAATCAGTACCTTATGGCATGATCTTCGATAGGAATTATATATATTTTAAAGAAATGCAAAGCTAATATCAAAATATACATTAATTCCCAGGACCCTTTAGCTTGCCTGAAAAGTGCTTTCCTTTAAAGGAAATTGCTTTAGGCAAGGAAAGCTGTAACAAGTTGTCAATCCAAGTTGAGGAATATACTTGATATATACATATATGTACATATAAAGGCTGCCAATCAAGCAATCCGCTGATGATCCCTCCCCGGGACACACACAACTGTACAAAAAGTGAGGCAGATATTCAAACAAAAGGGTCAAAGCAGCGGAGGAGAGGAGGAGGGACAGTTGGTCAGTGATTGACAACAATGCCCGGTGATATTCCTGCTGCTGCTATTGCTGCTGCTGCTGCCTCCTTTGTTGTGGCTAATCCCTGTGAAAATCGGTCAGGGCTTGCTCGCACAGATTTTCGGCTGGCTATGCTGCTGCATTTTCTATTTTCCAGCGGAATTCACAAATAATTGCGGCCAAATGACGCGCAGAAGATCGATTCAACTGTAGGGCAAGGAAGGGGAAACCCTTCCTGTAGTGCTGCCTCGTCCAGTGTCCAGTGTTTAGCAAATTTTAATTACAAATGCCACACACACACCCGCACACACACACTCGCAGGTAATGATGATGATTTCCCTTCGCAGGATTATACATATATGCAAAAAAGGAGCGATAACAATGGAACACGGCGATATCCAAACACCTGCGACCTTTTCTGCGGTTGTGTGTGCGGCGATCCATTGTTGGCCAAGGCTTTTAGGCCTTTTTGGAGTGACAGGTTTTTGCTTTTTTTTTTAAATTATTTTTCCCAATTAAAAGCGGAGCCGTGCATGTGAAAATCGATAGGAAAATATTCGCAGGCGGAACGGGGAACGGGAAAGTGAGCCGGCCACGCGCACTGGAAAATCATCAACAGTCGGGGGGGAAAAATAATGGAAATTGAGTGAAGGAAAGCAGGGGTTGTGGGGGGGAAAAGGAGAAAAACAAATCCTAGAAAAGGGTTGCATTAAAAAAACCGCAGAGTCATGACTAGAAACCAAAACAATTGTCAATTTGGGTAAATAATGCTTTTCAAAACTCACCCAGCGTTGTCAGTTGTTTCGTAATGCCCAAAGTTTGCCGCAAAAAGTTCATTTTCTAGCCGTTTTTCCAAAGTCCTGCTTAAAAGTAACGTCACCTCTAGGTGCCCCAGGGATTGTAGTGTCCTTGTAAGCTCAAAACAAGCGGTTGGCCAAGCTTTTTGTGTTATAAAAGTCTCGGAATAATAACAATAATAAAGAAAACTTGGCCAGAATGTGGTTTTTTTAGTAGCAGTATGACCAGTTTGATTAATTCATTACAAGCTCTAATTTGGGGCTTAAGCTAATCAATATGAGTGGTCACACTGCTGGGGTGGGTGCTATAAAATTACACTATAAAAGTGTTAATTCACCAAGGAGGTTGGGAACATGGCTAGATCATGGAGGGATATTTTATTAACCTAAACCAGCGTTGCCCTTAATATAGACTCGCGAGTCAGGGCAGTTTCTCTGCCCGGCCTCTGCTCACACCGATAGC
>JAEIIU010043126.1:11424-23423 GCA_018874675.1 Drosophila baimaii
TTCGTGTGACGTCGACAACGACTCGCAGCAAAGCACTGTCTTACTCACACAAATGCAAGTCTCACATGTCAATGTATTTGTGGGCAACGCTGACCTAAACTTAAAGTGAAGGCGCGTAATTTGAAAAGGAATTCGTTTTCGTTTCAATTTAAACATAAAAAAAGGAAGAAATCTTTCAAATCTACTAAAAATATATATATATTTGATTATAAAAAACCACAAAATGCCATGGATTCGACCAATTACAAGAGTTTTCATGTGTATTTCTTAGCAAATTCCCAAAATTCACCACAAAGGTTGGGAACATAGTTAAGATAGGGAAATATTATTACCCTGAACTTCAAAAGGAGGCGCTTAATTTAAAAGGAAAATACTTTAATTTCAATTTAAACATAACATAAAAGCAAAATCTGAAAATCGACCAAGCTTATGTATAAATTTGACTATAAAAATCACAAAATGACGTAGTTTCCACAAATAACATGCGTTTTTGTTTATTTCTTTGCAAAATTATACGCGTTCACCAGTTAGGCTAGGAACATATATAGATCAAATAGGGAAATATTATTACCCTAAACTTAGAATGTATAAAAACCCCAAATTACCATAGTTTCCATAAATAACATACGTTTTTTTGTGTATTTCTTTGCCCAATTCAAAGAATTCACCACTAAGGTTGCAAACATAGATAAATAAAGGTGGTGAAATAGTACTTGCCCTAGCTACCTGGTCACACTCAATAAGGAAAGACGTTATATTTAAATTTACATTTAAAATACCTGTAGGAGTGTTTTTTTTAAAGGAATTATGGTTTTATTTATATTTAAACAAAAAAATATAAGCAAAATCGACGCAATAATAAAAATGATATAAATTTAGTAAATAAGTAATTACAATTGTTTGAAGTTTGTTGTGACTAGCGCACCAACATAAAAGTAGAATTACTGCAGCGCTAGGAATTTTATCGAAATAAATATAAATATAAAGATATACAAAATCCCTTTATTATTTGTTATAAATAAAACCACAAATTTCATATATATCAATAGTTTTTCTCAGTTTTATATTTGAAAATGTCGCTTTGCAAGGGCTTAAACCTAGTTTAGGATGCACTTTCGGGGCCGCATTTCTTGTATGTTTCGTGGGGCGGCGTGAATACAGTGTGTGTGTGTGTGTGTGTGTGGGGGGGGTCGTGATATTAGTCACAAATATGCGGAAAATACGCAGCGAGTTAATGTTTAGATAGTCGGTTGGCCTTAGTAGTTAGTTTAGTTTAGGTTTTTTTCTTTACGTTTTCTACGTTTTCTTCACTTTCTACGCTTTCCATGTTCTCCTGGCTTCCTGGGTCTTCTAGGTTTTCTTGGAGTGAGTGTGTGCTTAGCCTGCACACCTAACTTAACTTAACTTAACTTAATTGAACTTCATAATTAACTTAAGCTTAGCTCCTTAACCTAATCAATTCGAGTCACTTGCTGCAATAAATAATTAAAAACTACTTAAGCTAGGCTACTTTTACCAAAAAAAAAAAAAGAAAAAGAAAGGAAAGGAAAAAGGATGCCAAATAACAAGGCTACTGACTATCAGGCCGGGATTCAGCTGTGCTTCTGGGTTCCTGCTCCTGCCCCTTTGAATGCTCACCTCCCACTGCAGTTAAAATTTTTTGGTTGCTTTTTTTTACTTAATGTTCTACTCTCCTTTTGTTTATAAATAAATTCCTAAACTTCTTTAGCTGAGCTGGCATTGCGGGTTCCTTAGTCGTCCTTCGAGTCCTGGTCCTGCTCTACGAATATCCATAATAATACACATCGTCTTAAGAATAGCTGAAGCTCTAGGTCAATCTGGAGCCTGCTCCTCCTCCTCCTCCTCGTCACCCCTCACACACCTCACACCTCAATACTGTTGAGGCTGCCCGAGGATATGTTGTCCGTGTGGCTGCCCAGTCGCGTCCGCTTGATCATCGCCCTGCTGGGCATGGGCGAGCGCTGTACCCGCGGACTGCCCGGCACTATGGGTATGCCCACGTGGCCGCCGTGCTGCTGCTGCTGCTGCTGCTGGTGGTGGTGGTGCAGGTGCAAATGCTGGTGGTGCGGCGGCAGGTTGTTATTGTTGTGGTGGTGGCTCAGATTGAGATTGCTGTGGCTATTATGCTGGCTGCCCGAGGTGCGACGCTGCCTGCGCAACGAAGGTATCCGCGAGGGTGTGGGCGTCCCTGACGCCTCCTCCAAATGGTAGCCCGGGTGCTGCTGCTGCTGCTGTTGCTGGAGGTTCCTCACACTCCGCTCCATCATGGGCGAGGGCTGGTGGCCATGGAGGTGAGAGGGCGGCGCCGCCTGCTGGTAATAGGCAGAGTGCGGAGGCACGGGCGGCGGCTGCTGCTGGTGCTGCTGCTGCTGGAGATGGTGGTAATCCAGGCGCTTGTGCATTAGTGTGGGCGTTCCTGGCGGATGATAGGGCTGGGCATGATGCAGGCCATTCTGGTGCAGACCCGAGGTAGCCCCAACATTGCTCTGTGGAGGCAGAAAGTGTAAGGAGAGTATGAGTAAGGGGAAGGCGTAGGGAATGACGTCTGCTTGGGTGAATCTGCATGAATGAATGGATCAGGGGGTGGACAAAACAATCTTGGTTGGAGGGGGTGGGGTGGGGTGGGTTTCTTTCTTTTTCCTGTTCCCTCTATCAAGGATCACACAGAGAAGGTGTCCCCCTTTAATAGCACCTGGTCTCCCGTCTGAATTTCTAGGGGGGAGCAGCTGCTATTACCTGGCGGACACCCAACTCCTGCTGCTGGCTTACTTGGCCAGCATGGTTAGCTGGTTTCTTGGGCAGCGGCAGCGGTGGCAGCGGCTTGCTGGGCGCCTCCAGCTGGACGACAGGTTCCGTCTGAAGTTTGTGGCTCAGCTTGAGGCCCTCGTCGCAGGCTTCGAGGGTTTCGCAGGAGGATGAGGCGGCGGCCAGGGGACCAGGGCCATCATCATCATCATTATCATCATCATTAACTTCCTCCTCTGGCTGGGAGACCTCCTCCACGGGATGCTCCTCCTCCTCCTCCTGCTCCTGCTCCATCTCTGCTGGTTCTGCTAGATCCGACTGCTGTTCCCGCTCCAGTGGCTGCCTGGCAGCCATGCCATTGCAGTTGCCATTGGCGGCCAGCGGCGGCAGGAATCGCAGCTCCATCACGTTGCGGTTCTATGGAACACAGTGGACGACGCTCAGTGGATGCAACGCATGGCCATCTCTCCAGGCGGAGATTGGCAAGCGAAAGAGACAGAGACAGCGAAACAGAGCGAGAGAGAGAGAGAGAGCGAGAGGCAGAGAGGCAGAGGCAGAGAAAGGGAGAAGGCTAGGAGTAGAGCGGGCAAAGCGGTACAACATACGAGGGGTGTTGAGGGGGGGTAAGGGGGAGGGTGAGATTTTGGATAATTTTGACCCACCAACCAGCGAAAGTTTTGCGGATGAAAAAGCTGTGAGAAAGCCCTGGGAACTCGCCACCTGCGGCAAGGCACTCACCTTGTCGGAGGCCGCCTCCTGGCTGGCCAGCGGATTGGGGGTGATGTTCATGCGGGGAATCACCCCGTTCAGTCGCCGAACATCGCCGCTCTTGGGATGGCCCACGCCCAGCACGGCGGAGGTGACAAAGTCCGCTTGGATGTGCTCCAATTGCGGCTTGTTCTCATCTGTGGAGGAGGACGGAGAGAGGAGCTAGTTAGCAAGGACCCTAAACAGAGAGCTCCCTGAGCAGAACCCACCTTCTGGCTGGGTGCTATCCCGCCGCTTGAGGCACAGGCAGGCCCAAACAATGGCTATGAGCAGCAGGAGGGCTCCGCCCGAGGCACCCAGGATCACGGGGTAAATGGAGTTATCCTGCTGCTGCTGCTGGCTTCCCCCGGCTGCTGACGTCTTGTTGGCAGGCGGCACTGGAGTCCTGGACGACTGCGAGGTGGCAGGATCATTGGGCACTGCAAAGGAATACAAAAAAACCCAGGATTAGGACACATTCTAGACCCTCCCAGAGACCCAAAACTCACGCCTGGTGCGCGCCTGGCGAATGGCACTGAACTCGGAGGCGGCATCGGCGTTGAAGGACTGCAACTTGAACTCATAGTTAGTGCCCGGATGCAGCTGATCGATGCGGAAGCTTCTGCTGCCCCCGCCATCCACCGTGGACTTGAGGTACTCCGCCGCCGACTCCACGGGTCTGTAGTAGGCATAGTAGCCATCGATGTCCTGGCCACTGGCCCCCGTCGCCGACGCCGCCGCTGCCGCCTGAAGGGACCAGCGAAGCTGCACGGCCGCCTCCGACAGGGACTCCACCTCGTGGAGCTGGGGCACGGGGAGATTTGACTTGGCATTGCCCGCCGCCAGCAAGAGGAACTTGAGCGAGGCGTTGCCCTCCTTGTTGTCGTTGTTCGAGTAGACGGCCACCAGGCGGAAGCGATAGTACTTGCCGGGCACCAGCCCCGTCACCGAGGAGGTGAAGTTCTTCGGCGCATTGCCCATTTCGTGCTGATCCCGCTCCCGCTCGCGCTCCCGGTTACGCTCGCGTCCCCGCTGCCGCCAGTGGGTGTTGCCGTAGGGGATGTTCTCGCTGGTCGTCTGCCAGCCCTCGCGGCGGGACTTGCCGTCGCCCAGGTTGCGGTACTGCACCTTGAAGAAGGTGATGGGGAGGCCGAGGTTCTGCGGGACGCTCCAGCGCAGCATGACGGCCTCGTCCGACAGGCGGGTCACGTTCGGTCGGGAGGGGGGAACCATGTTGGCTGGAATATATATATATTAATTAGTTAATATTTATACTTAATTTGAATGTAACCGCTATTTGTTTAAGTTAATTTTTAAAAATTGCGCCATAAATGGTCACTCCTAAAACCCATGTTGCCAGACTGCGCGAGGAAAAACGCACTTTTTATCCCATTTCCAAGCCGTTAGCTATTTTTAAGTCTATAAAAACTGTCGAGTTGGGTGTGCAGCCCAAGAAAAATACTATTTTCTGCTTAAAAACTCTGTTAAAACATTAAATATTACTTTTATAACATTTTTGATTAGCCATAAACCAGTGCTGCCACCTTTGCCATATTTATCGCATATCGAAATATCGATATATTCGAAATCTCTCACAAAGTGTGACCAGCCTCCGACAAATGACAGGCAAAAAAACTCTCAAGCCAAAGCGACTCGCCGCCATTTTGCACTCACTCAGTTGCGGGCACACTCAGCGCTTCGTCGCGTTGTGAGCCAAATTATTTTTTTGTTGTATTCTCGAGTGAAACAGCCGAAGCCCAGCAGCAAGCAGAAAGAGCGCCAGCGCGAAATGTGTGTGTGTTAGCCAATTAAGCGGCGGTTCGCGGTGGCCTTCTCCCTGCCTCCCCCTTTTTGAGCGATCAATTGATATACACAAACGATTTCCGAATATCGAAATCCGAATTCTCCGAATCAAGTGCAATAGAGGTGGCCGTATGCCAGCAGCGGCAGCGGGGAAGCGAGAGGGAAGCAGCAGCAGCAGCAGCGACGACAAAAAAGACTCACACTGACGCACACCAACGCACGGGCGCGCGCGCGTGTGTGTGCGTCTGTGTGTGAGCAGCGAGTGTAGTGGCTTGTGCGTGTGTGTATACGTGAAACGAGTGCAATAGCGCCATTCGAACTCCGAATTCGAGTCCGAAAACGAGGCCGAACTCAAAACAAACTCAAATGTCGGCTCAAGGCGACGGCGGGGGCAGCGCCCCCCCAACGGGTGGCGGTGGCGGTGCCAGTGGTAATTCCTCGGCTGACAGTGGCAGCGCAGGCGGAGCGGGTGTAGCCAGTGGCCAGGCCAGCGTTGTGGTCAGCAATGGTGGTGGTGGTGGTGGCAACAGCAGCGCCGGCGGAGGCGCCAACAACAACAAGAGCCAGCTGCCCCTTACGCCTCGCTTCACCGCCGAGGAGAAGGAGGTGCTCTACACCCTGTTCCACCTGCACGAGGAGGTGATCGACATTAAGCACCGGAAGAAGCAGCGCAACAAGTACTCCGTCCGGGAAACCTGGGACAAGATCGTGCGTGATTTCAACTCGCATGCGCATGTCAGTGCCCTGCGCAACATCAAGCAGATCCAGAAGTTCTGGCTCAACTCCAGGTGCGTTGCTACGTCCCTGGATCTCCAGAAAACCCCTTTTAATCCCTCCCTTTCCCTGCTTTTACAGACTCCGCAAGCAGTATCCCTATCGAGACGGCAGCTCCTCCAATCTCAGCACTGGCAGTGTCAAGATCAACTCCGTCTCCGTGTCCGCAGCGGTGACCCAGCAGCAGCAGCAGCAGCAGCAGCAGCACCAGCACCAGCACGATGGCGTCAAGGTGGAGCCGGAGTATCAGATCAGTCCCGATGCCTCCGAGCATAATCCCCAGGCGGACACCTTCGATGACATCGAAATGGATGCCAATGATGTGAGCGAGATCGATGAGGATCCCCTGGAGCAGCAGCAGCAGCAGGAGGCGCAGGCTCAGGCTCAGGCGCAGGCTCAAGCGCAGGCCCAAGCCCAGGCTCAGGCTCAGGCGCAGCAGCAGCAGCAGTCGGCAGCCGCCGCCGCCGAAATGCAGAAAATGCAGCAGGTGAGCGCCGCGGCGGCTGCAGTGGCGGCGGCGGCCAATGCCAACATGCTCAACACCCACCAGATCAATGTGGACCAGATCAGCGCCGAGAAGCTGACCCTCAACGATCTGCTGCACTTCAAGACGGCGCGGCCGCGCGAGGAGATCATCCTGCAGATCAAGCATCCAACCGAGGGCACAGGTAAGCAAATGGTGACACCCCCTACCTTGGTAAGGTCTCTAATGTGAGTCTCTCTGTCTTGCAGCCACCCAAATCCACACGATACCCTCCCAGGCGCAGCAGCACACGATGGCCACCATCACTGCCGGCGGCTACAACCAGCAGATCATCAGCGAGATCAAGCCCCAGCAGATAACGTTGGCTCAATACCAGGCCCAGCAGCAGCAGCAGGCCCAGGCTCAGGCTCAGGCCCAGGCCCAAGCTCAGGCTCAGGCTCAGGCCCAGGCGCAGGCTCAGCAGCTGGCGCAACAGCAGCTGGCGGCCGCTCAGCAGCAGCAACTGGCCGCCGCCGTCCAGGTGCATCACCAGCAGCAGCAGCAGCAACAGCAACAGCAGCAGGCGGCCGCCGCCGTGGTCGTCCAGCAGCAGCAACAGGCAGCCCAGGCCGCCCAGCAGCAGGCACAACAGGCGGCAGTGGCGGCGGCGGCGGCCGTCAAGATGCAACTAACCGCTGCCAATCCCACCTTCACGTTCAGTGCCCTGCCCACGGTGACGGCCACGGCGGCCACCACAGTGCCCACGGCTGTGCCCGTGCCCGTGGCCACGGCCTCGGCGGCGGCTAACACGGCGGGGATGAACACCTCGGGCAGTGGGGCCACTGCCACGTCCGTGAGCAACAACACCGGCCTGGGCGTTGGCAATGGCGGTGCCGCGGCGGCTGCGGATAACTTTGAGGAGCGAATGAATTACTTCAAGATCCGGGAGGCCGAGCTGCGGTGCAAGGAGCAGCAGCTGGCCACGGAGGCCAAGCGAATTGAGGTGAACAAGGCCCAAGATGAGCTCAAGTATATGCGCGAGGTGCATCGGCTGCGGGTGGAGGAGCTCAAGATGAAGATACGCATCCTGCAGAAGGAGGAGGAGCAGCTGCGCAAGTGCTCCAGCTCATGAGACCTGGAGGACATCAGCGATGTCGACGATGTCGACGACGACGACGACGGCGCCGACGACGACGAGGAGGAGGAGGAGGCGGTGCAAGCCTATTTGGATCGCTTCACCACTGGGGGCTTCTAGTTCTTATTAGGTCTTAGGTCTATAACTAAATCTACACAACCCTTCCACTCACCCTAGGGAGCGTAATCCCTTAATCCTTACAATCCTTACTCTCCAAATTCCCTGTTTCCTGTTCCCTGTTCCCTTATCCCTGCTCCCTTATCCCTGCTCCCTAGTCCCTAGTCCCTAATCCCTGCTCCCTTTCCCTTTCCCACCTTTCTCTATAAATTTTTTTGTTTATTTAGATTCTTACTTAGTTGTCCCAGGGCGGGGGACACCGGTGGACGCTTAGTCCACCGCTGGCCAGGATTACCGACTAAGCCATCACTAATTGTAAATCGCAATCAATCAATCATACACGACACACACACCAATAACGCTGGAATTACTAAGATGCGTAAAATGCCAAATGCAAGCTACTTTTTATGTTCTGACAAAAATTTGCGTTCTCTCTGGAGTGCGCTCTCTCTCTGTCTAACTAGTACCCAGCGCTGGGTACAAAAGAGTCGTATGGCGTGCGGCATCTTAGTAAAGAAAAGGCTTCTTTGGACACACAGCATAGACATCATAAAATACAGAGGGCCAGTGGCCAGTTAATCCACGAAGGAAACTTAGAAAACTCCGCGTTTCCTTGGGGGAAGCGGGAGATTGTATCAAAGAGAAGGGGTCACTCACCTGGTCGCCTGCGCCTGCCACCTTTGTTCTTGGGCCCCGCCGAGGGTGTCGGGTTCAGAGAGGGCTCATGGCGCATGGGAAAGGGTCCCAGTATGGGTTCCTCCTCGCCGCTAATGTCCAAAGGATTCACGCGCAGCATATTGGCCTCGCTGGTCTGTTTTAGGGGGAAAGGAAAAGGGGTTAAGTTACTCCAGAATCCCCAGAGGATCATCCCACACTCACCTCTCCCAGACTATTCCTGGCAAAGCACTGCACCACGCCGGCATGCCGCTTCTGCACCCGATCCAGGCGCAGGCGCCCCCGCTCATGCACCTGGGCCTCCGGATCGACGGCGGCATCTCTGCCATTGAGCAGCCAGTAGATCTCCGGCTGGGGATTGCCCGTGGCCAGGCACTCCAGCTCCAGGGACTGCGTCTCATTGGTCAGCGTGGCGGCCGGCCCACGCTGGATGAGCGGACGCTGCAGGACACTCAGCCTGATCATGTGCACCTGCGGCGGCGCTATGCCATTGTCCAGCAGGCAGACATACGAGCCCTGATCCTCGGGCCGCACATCGCTGATCTGGAAGCCATAGGCCAGGGTTCGGCTGCGATTGTGATGGATCCGCGTCAGATTCGGGCTGCTCCACACGGCCTCGGGACGCGGCGAACCCACGCCCGGACACTCGAGCACCACCGTCTCGCCGGGACGGGCCGAGACCTCGGACGGTGGGCGCTGCAGGAAGAAGGGAGCCGTCCGGTCGGTGTAGTCCACCCGCAGCTCGATGGCCTGCGGCAGACGCAGCTCCTCGCCCGTGATGGCATTGGTGGCCGCACAGCTGTAGTTACCCGCATCCTTGGCCGTCACCGAGTCCAGGACCAGGGCCCCGGCCACGCCCGGCAGCAGCTCCGACTGCGGCAGCTTCTCGCCGTTCTTGTAGAAGCTCCAGATGGCCGGCGGATTCGAGATGACGGCGCCACAACGGATGAGGATGCAGTTCCTGGGCGCCACACTCCAGCGTATGGAGGAGCCTCGCCCCACCCCCGCACCCGACTCCAGGGCTATGGACACAAGGGCCAGGCGAGCGGAGGTGGATACCAGGATGCCAGGTCCATAGGTGGCCACGCACTGATAATCGCCGGCGGTCTGGGCACTCACATAGATCCGCAGCCGCCAGGCACGATCGTCGCTGCCACTGGTCACATTGTAGCCGGCCGTGGGGCTGAGCACGCGGTATGGCTCCGTGGAGCCACTGCGTCGGAAGCGCCACTCCAGGCGATCCGGCTTGAGGTTCAGTTCGCACTCGAAGACCACCTCATCGCCCTTGGGCGCCACCGCGGATTCGGGGGCGCGCTCAAAGAAGACGCCCAGGTCGGCGGGTGTGTAGCTATCGGTGTTGATCATGCCGCTGGCGAGGGTGCTCCAGAGGATCAGCAAGGAAATTGGCCTCAGGCGAGCCATGTTTCTGGTTCAAGTCTGAAAGGGGAAGGGAAGGGGGTTGATTTAATGGGGTTTCCTGGCCAGATTTGGGTTCTTGAGAGATTTATCCTTGACTGGGTTTAGTTTTTTCAAAGTTTCTGGTCTTTCCAGGATCCTTTGGAGGTACTTAGCTTCCGCCTTAACCCTTTCCCTGCCGCCTGACAAGCTGGGAATGCTATCACAGCCCGCATAGCTTGGGCCCAACTGTACCCACCACTCAACCTGCTGGAGTCTGCTGTCTGCTCCCTTTTTCCCTTACTGCTCCTGATGCTTCCTCTCCTGCTGCTGCTGCTGCTCCCTCTCTCCTGCTCCTGCTCCCTTTCCTCCTGCTGCTCCCTCTCCTGCTCCTGCTTCTGCTCCCTTTCCTCCTGCTGCTCCCTCTCCTCTCCTGCTCCTGCTCCCTTTCCTCCTGCTGCTCCCTCTCCTGCTCCTGCTCCCTTTCCTGCTCCTGCTCCCTCTCCTGCTGCTGCTGCTCCCTTTCCTGCTCCTGCTCCCTTTCCTGCTGCTCCTCCTCCTCCTCCTCCTCCTCCTGCTCCTCTCCTGCTACTGCCACAAAAAGTGGGCGTGACAACGGAAGCAGTCGGGGCCAGCAATGTGCCATTTAAACTGGAGCTTCAGCTTCAGCCGCAGCCTCGTCTTCCCCAGCTTCAGCTTCATCTTCAGCTTCATCTTCATCTTCATCTGTTTGGCCTGGGCCAAGGACTCGTCCGGTGGCCCCCGCCCCTCCCCCCCCAAGATTGTTAATGGCGTGTCATTATTATGAGCGGCCCTGCCCTGCAGCAGCCAGCCAAGAACGAGTTGGACGAGCGTCTGGCCTGCGACAGTTTCGGGGCCTCGATTTGAAATTTAAACGATGCCACAAACACAAAGGCGCGCGCGGAATTCCAAGAAAACGGCCGCCCAGTCGTTAGGTCCTCTCGGTTCTGCCCCCTTTAGGGGCACACCCCTTTGGAGAGCGAGGAGTGCTGCCTCCTCCTGCTGCTCCTCCTGCTGCTCCTCCTGCTTCTCCTCCTGGACGCACATAAATCGCAATGCGGCTCCCATTTGATAGTCATTATTGGTCCCAGGCGCGTGCAGCTGCTGCTGCTGTTGCATGCTGTGGTTCCCTGTTCCCTCTCTGCTGCTGCTGCTGCTGCTGCTGCTGGTGGCCACTTGTTCACCCAAGGAGCAAACCGGACTGCCTACACAGGGAGTAGAGGAGGAGACGGGCACCAAAAACCAGCTCGACGCTGATTTAAAACATCTGACAACAAAAGTAAAGCGCGAAATTGACGCAGGTTTCTGTGCTGCTCCCCACTGGCCACCGTGGTAACCCCCCGCTCGTACCTCCTCCTCCTGTGGCCAGTTGCCAGTTGGCAGTTGCAAGTTGCGTGTGTTGAAAATTAATGCGCATTCCTTTGGGCCTGGAACCAAGCCCTGGCCAGCAGAGGAAATGAATGGGTTGCTGCAAGAATAATAACGCAAAAAAAAAAAACAGGCCAAAACAAGGGGAAAAAGCGTCAACAAGGGGTGGCGGCACAAACAAAAAAAAAGGGTCCATTATTTAGATGACGTCACCCAGGTGGATATCAATTCAAAGTTGGCCAAATTAAATGCAATTTTGCAAAAAAAAAGAGAGAGAAAGATGAGGCAGGTTACCTTTAATTATGGATAATTGCTGCCACATCTTGAGGCCTTGCTTGATGAGGTTGCCAAGTCGTTTACTCGATAAAAGGTTGCTTTATTTATTTATTTAGTTTGTTTAGTTAGTTTATACGATTATTTATTTCATTTATTTACTTAGTTTATAAGTTGCTTTATTTCTTTAGTTTCTTTACCAAGTTTATAAGCTCCTTTCTTCGTTTAGTTTCTTTAGTTAGTTTATAAGCTGATTTATTTAATTTATTTACTAAGTTTATAAGCTTATTTATTTAGTTTATTCACTAAGTCTATAAGCTTCTTTATTGTTTAGTATTTTTAGTTAATTTATAAGCTCCTTTCTTTGTTTAGTTTCTGCAGTTAATTATAAATAAAAACAAGTAAGAAAAGTTAACTTCGGGCGTAGCCGAAGTTTATATACCCTTGCAGATAATTTGTTAC
>JAEIIU010043127.1:0-32381 GCA_018874675.1 Drosophila baimaii
ATGACTCCTTCACTGCGTTGCAAACTTCTGACTAAAATTATAATACCCTGCAAGGGTATAAAAATTACAATTTTCGAAAGTGAAAACCCATTGGCCCCCCTTAATCTAGATAAAAACTTCCTAAGGCCGCCATTTTGTTAGGTTAGGTTGACCTTACTTGTTGCTTTATTTTTTCGCTACTCCATTGAGTCGTCCCTAAATGGCTAAATAAATATTATATAGGCGATACTTAAAAAAATTTTGTAATTAATATACGAGCACACAAATAATATTGATCTTTAAACGCTAAAAATATACAAAAATTGTATGCCCTTGCGGGGTATTATAATTGCATACAACAATTTAAATGAAAGAGTCATTTCCTATTCCAAGTCGACTATCAAAAGCTGGCTTCCTTTCTTTTTCATGTCTGAGTTCTCTGACACGATAGTACACACATATATGTATACTATATATAACCGCGAAATTTGTCAAGTCCGATCGGTAGAAAAGTTCACTAAAGAGCTTTCCTGGTGGAATCGAAACAGAAAGTGCAAATAATAACCTACTACACGTAGTAACTTCTGACGAGAGAATCTATGAAAAATCTGACATAGTCTCGAGTCTCAGATTTATGCGTATTTAATCAAGTTGGCCAAATCGGTCATATAGCAAATATAGCTCGCAAATAAAATCAAAAACAACTAGATAATAATGTTTCTAGAGTACATAAACCATATTATTGGTCCACTAAATCTTCTGTGCCCCATTTCTATCCACACAAAGACAATATACATATTTGCAGTGGGCACACACAAAAAAAAATTGGGTGCTCATATCGTTTCTTTCTCTGTGCATAGCACATAAATATTTACATATGTAGACTCATTATCTTTCAACCGAAACATAATCCCGCCGAAGTGCAAATTGCTCTGGCCGCAGCACGGGAATTATGTGGAGTGTTGGATGTGTTTTTGATGCAGTCTCCGCCGCAGCTGGCTTAAATCAATCCCAGACTTGCCATTATTGTTTTTTTTTTTTTTGTTCGTTATTATTGTTGTTGGTGTTCGGAGGCGGCATTAATATCATTGGGCCCCCGAGGGACCAGCAGCCACATGTGCAGTTTGCCCGGGCCGCCGAGGACAAATGTCAGCAAACGCAGTTTTTCACATTTTCAGCGATTTCCCACCCCCAAGCACAACGGTCGTCGGACTCGCTGTTGTGATAGATGTAACACGTAGCTGTAACTGGATAAAGGACGAAGGACGAAGGACGAAGGATGAATGGGGTGCATTAATCGCCGCACGATGAGCACGCTCGCTGATGGCTGTCACAGATGATAATGGCAATACAACTGACTGCACAATGAGCTGACCATATGCGCACATAGACAATAAAATACATACGATGGGTGGCATATCGGCCTACATATTACCCAAGCACACCCCCCTCCGCTCCCCCCCTCTCGCATCCAGCCCCGCCCCCTTTGGAGGCAAGTGCATCTGACATTGGGCAAAAAGTCTGTAAACGGCAGCAGTAGGCCTCGGCGGCAGTCACTGGACAAACGTAGCACATTTAATGAACATGCTGACATGAGTTATTGCTCGTTTGTTCGTTTGTTCTTTTTTTTTCTTTTTGGCAGATACCCTTAAAAACGGGTACACACACTTTATTGGCACCATTAAGCTGCCACATGTACATGTCTACATAATCAGGGATGAAAGAAATGGCCAGGGATTTGAAATCAATTAAAATGTTGCTCGAAAGTATGCTTTAAAATGGTACAGCTCTAAACACTTGGGTAGAGAGGAGTATTATAACTTAGTCCCTGGTATCTAGCTATCAGAGCGAGAAAAATACATTTCAGATAAATTTGTCGTAAAAACAAATCGGTTCTCTACTCGCCAGTAATTTATATGTTTGTTCATTTGTCCATCTGTCAGGATGAACATTAAGTCTCTATACGAAATGCAACTACCTAATTTACTCACAACATTCTTATAGGTTGAAGCAAAGACAATGTAATAATAAGATGCATAACGCCGATATATATTAAATGCCATATGCAAGTGCTAGAGCGCTCTCACTCTCTTTCTGGCTTTTCCACAAGATTTCAAGAGAGCCTGGAGCCATCTCTAGATTCAGCCCATTCGAGTGCAAAAATCGTATGGCGTTAGGCATCTTATTATTATATTATCTTTGGTACGCAAATAAAGTTCTTTTGAAATCTAAAAAAAATCGAATAAATAAGTATTAGTACTAGTATTAGCTACAGAGAAAAAGTTGGGGCTAAGATAAATGGGGAATGGGAAAAAGTAAAACGTACATACATTTACATATGTATATTATAATAATTAGAACAATATTAATTATTATTATTACTATTACCCTAAGTTACCTCGCCTCATAAAAGTAGTTTTGGAAGTGTGTCCCATATTTCGGCGTTTCCTATTACTATGTATATCATTTTATTTCGCTTATTTATTTCGGACCATGGCGAATCAAATGCACAGCTGTTGGTGGCTTTTTCACTTGGCGATCCACACGGGCCCGAATGCAAATTATATTTCGCATTAACTTTGATGGAGATGAATTCCAAATTCCGGGCCACAGACACAGCAGCACGCGAAAACAAAAAATACACCCCAATATCAGATCAGACATCAGGGATCTCTGGGGAGTGGGCCTTACTATGTACCTATGTACATAAATACATATGTATGTACACTTATAAAAATATGCATCTACGTCTTAGACAAAGCACCTTAAAAAGACAAAATATAACTAAATAATAATGTATTTTTGTTTATGTATTTCCTATATTATTCCAGAGACTGGGCTTTATCCTCACTTTAAAAATTTCGCGAACAGATAAAGTCTCTATTATCGTGACAATATGAGAGCTAACATAAACAGAGACTAGAGCTGGAAAAGAATCGAAGTTTTCGATATTTTCATATGAAAAAAATCGATTTAAAATCGATTAACATCGAGGATTTCCCAGCTCTAACTTGGTCTCCTTGTCTAGGTTGTGTTCGTAATTACGTTTTTGAATAGCTTAACCCCCCTCCCCTTATATAATCAAGAGTATTCTTTAAAGCACCCACCCGCCCTGAGATAACCCAAGCCAAAATAGATTATTTATCAATAATAAATAAGAAAATACAATTAGTTTGAAATATGTTTATTTTAATATAAAATGATGTCGTAATCATTGTCAAGACCCCCTTCTTTCCAAAATGTTTAACGATAATTTTATTCTCGTTTTAAGAAACCATTTTCTAAGATTGAGGGTGGACTCCCTTCTAATGGCCATTTTCAAAATATGCGGATAACATAAATATAGGGTAATTATAGATAAAGATTTTGACAAGTGTATATGCACCCCAAAAAGCCCAACCCCAACCCCTTTTTCCCTGGCCCTAGCCACGAGACAAAGTGCCAAGTCAGACAGATGCAGACGTATCTCATTTACCATTCCGTACTTTGTGCTCATCTTTATTTCTTGGCAAGTCGTGTGCAATTCATTAAGGCGAAATCTGCTCGAATGCGAATAATGCAAATTGCTCTATTTTCATTCACAACGACTGGTATTTTGGGGGGCTGGTATTTGGGGGGCGACTGGCGGTTTGGGGGGATGCATGCGTCCGAGTTGCAACTTGCAACAATCTGCCAGAGTCGACGACAAATTTATTTGTGGAGCGAGGCGGGGCCGTGAGCATCAATGAAAATGCTGTTCAAGCAGTTGTCTCCCCGGCATTTTGCACTAAAAGTTCAAAAATTCCATTAATTATTCCCGGCGAAGAGTTCGGCTTCGCTTTCTTCTCCGCTCGGGTTTTCTTTATTTTCTTTCCTTCTTCTTTTTTTTCCTCGTTCAGCTTCTCTGCTAATTTTTCAAGAATTTGAAATTTCTTAATGGCTTCTCGCTCGGCCAGTGATTTCCAACAGCATTTTCCGAGTGAGGCCAAATGCAGCCTGTTTGTCTGAGACATCAAAACCTAACCCCCTGCCCCAGGCAGCGTCTCTGCACTCGGAAAAAATAAACATTAAATTTATATTCATAAATTTATAGTGGGGAATGGAACGGGGGATATATTAGGAGTTGGCCTTGCTGGCATGAAGTGATATAGACATCTATAAGTGGTTACACCCTATAGGGTCTTCTAGGTGTATATTCTTCATCAGAATAAACAGCCGAGCCGATCTAGCAATGTCCGTTTGTCCGTTATCCGTCTGCCTATTCGTCCTTCTGTCCTTTTTTTTGTCTATCCATTTGTCCGTCTGTCCTTTTGACCGTCTGTCGCCCTGTCCGTGTGTCCGTTTGTCCGTTTGTCCGTCTATCCGTTATGAATTAGTGTCTAAGTTATAGGGCTACATATCTGGATTAAACTTGCTCTATAGTCATTCTTATTTCCATTGCAGGTCCGGAATAGTCCGGATCGAACCACTTTATCTTTTAGCTGTCAAAGAAAATATTGGAAAATGATTAGAAAAAATTACATCTTTATTGCTCTTCGACAGATTTCCATTTCCCAATTATCCCGAATTATTTTAATTTTATAAAACATGCTTGACTTTATCATATAGTTAAAAAATGTATAGAAAAGTAATATGTTTCTATATATAATAAATATAATGTTAATCCTGGTTATTCTAAAAAATAAAGTATATACATATGTATATTTTCTAATTAAATGAAAGTCCATAATTATGTTTCTTGTTTGTTTTCCGGTGTATAGGCTTACCCCTATCGCTATTTACTCCCCCATTCCCTTCCCAGGGCCGGATGTGCTCATTGTGCTTCATTTTCATTTCTACTTACATGTCTGCCCGCTCCCTTTTTGCCCGCTCCCCGCTCATTAATGCTCCGCCGGAAGCGCCCATCTGCTGCCGGACTTTGGGCAAGAGGAGGAGAAGGCGATGGGATGGGTGGCGCGAGAGGAAGGGGAGAGGAGGAGTACCATGAGAAGATGGTCAGAGAAGAAGCTACGGCAAAGTTTCCTCGGTTGTGATTTTAAAAATGCGTTACGCAGTGCGTAAATCAAAACTCGAACTGAAACTAAAGCAAGTGCAATGCGGGAATGTTTATAACATGGCTTTTACACTGAGAGAAACTGTTGTTATTATTATTATACTTTAATTTTCAATTTTTATTTGTTAATAATACAATTTGAGGCATTTTTGTAATTAACGTAATAAAGAAAGAGTTTTCACTTTTAGAGTAAGGATTTAAATTGATTTATTATAGTTAGGTAAAAAAAAGATTACTCTTCAAGGAACCTACCCCTTTAACTCACTTTGTATAACTGGTTATTCTTGAAATTATGCATACTCTTCGGAGGGTTCTTAACAAACTCTTGAATAGTCGTTAATTTGTAAGAGAGATTTATGTAAATTTAAAAACAAAACTAAAGTAAATTAGAGGCATCATCAGTTGGTAACCACTGCAGCAGTAACTGTCTACATGGTGGCCAACTGTAAGTAGTTCCTTCTCTCGCGATCGCCGTTATGTTGCGGCAAACTTAACGGTCTTTTTGCGCCATCCTCAGCTCCCAGGCCGCTACTCGCGCTCTCTCTCTCTCTCCCTCTCTGCCTCCCTCTTTATATTTATTGGATGGCCGCCACACGCAACAACAAAGTCAATTGCGGCAGCCGCAAAATGAAAATGGAAATTCAAAGAGCGGCGGAATGAAATGGAAATGGCATAGGGGTGTGGGAAAAGCCAGAAAGAGCGGCGGGTAGGGGGGGGCCTGGGGGGCGGTGGCTTGCCTGGATGTGGAGGGTTAAAGTAAACGAGAGAGTTGTATGTACAAAAAAGTTGAGCACTGCAAATGGCTCGCCATGGGCGCATAAATTGTGAAGCCACCTTGTCTATTTTCTATATTCCTGCCGCAGGGTATTCATGACTTTGGTGGGGGGTTTGTAATGCAGTGCTTATAAGGCAGGGTTGGGCACCGAATGTTGAGCTGGGAGCATCATAACAAGAGAAAGGGAAAACACCATTAACCGACAGAATTTGCAACGCATCGGCATGTGCATATTTTGCTTTTGTAAACCAATGCGCGTACCTACGATGTGTAAGTTTTGTTTTTGTACCACTGAGTAAGAGTTTTCACCCTGAAAACTCTTTAAAATTTAAATTAATAACAGCTTTAAGGGTGTCTCAACTTCGGCTTTATTTTTTCGTTTCTTCTTATTGTCGCTGTCGGTCTTTTGCTGCTTTCTTTGCGGGCATTTCTTTTCATATTTTGTTTATTTTTTGGTTTAGTTTTTTATGCTTATTTTTTGGCAATTTCCAACATGCAACATGTTGCAATGGAGTCATAAGCCGAGAGCCCCAAAATTCAAACTTTTCTCCCCAAAAAAATGAGGAAAAAATATTTTGTTTTTCGCTTTACTCTCCACATTCAGTTCCACTTCTCCATCTCCACTTCACTTTTTGCTTAAACAGTCGAACTTCTTTAACACGAAAGAGGTTCTTCATTTTTGGATTAAGTTTAAAAGATTTGTATATTTTTTATAGAACATATGTAAATATATTTAAATACATTAAAATTATTTAGTAACATGGCATAAAAACCGCCCAAATCTTAAAAAATGACAACAGAAAATGATTTTTAGGCCAATTTCGAATCAATAATATTTTCGATTCACAGAAAATAAATTTGGGATTTCGACATTATCTAAAGTTTAAGAACTCATAATTAGTAGTTTCGATTTTTGGAAGGAGTACTGTATAAAATGTATGCTAGTTGTGTTTTTTTTTTTTTTGCCCGCGCGTTTTTCTCTAGCTTTATTAACGTTTTTGGTGGTGTTCGTTCGGAGAGGAAGAGGGTCTGATATTGTTTGCTGGCAGCGCAGTCTGTAATATTTTTGCCGCATAAAAGTCAAAATATGCAAATAAACTTGGCGCTTTCATGGAAGAGGGGCGACTGAAGTAAGGGCGCGAAGGGCTGAGGAGGGGAGAAAGGGAAAAATGGGCAACGGGTGCCTTTTGGGATGGAGCGGCTAATACGGCAAAACAGACATAGGAAAAGACTAAAACAATGGACAAAGAGGAGCAGGAGCAGGAGTAGGAACAGAAGCAGGAGCAAGAGCAGGACCAGGAGAAGGAGCAGGAGATGAAGAGCCGTAGAATGAAGCGAAGCGGGCAGCATGGCTTAAATAATAAATGTAGTACACGCTTTGAAAGAATTTACTATACTTTGGCAAATGGAGGTTATAAAAACCTCCGCACACTCACACACACACACACACACACACACACGTACACATGCACGGAATATAAATAAACAATGCCCCTACATGTAAGGACGCTCGGGCATCCAGAGGGGGTTAATGGCAGCGGCATTTCCATATTGTTGCTATAATCAGCGGCCGCTTTGATTCATCTGCATGTCCGCAGTGGAGGGAGAGGTCGGCAAAGGCCGGGGGAGAGGGAGAGCATGGTAGAGTACCGTTTGGTTTCAGCTTTCCGCCCTTGCCACCCCATTATCATCAAAGAGCTAGCTAGCGAACCTAACCCGGAGCTAACTCAAACCCAAACCCAAATCCAATCCGGTGAGACACCGACCAAACCCAAGGCAACCCCGGTGCAACCTTAACCCCCAACACCACAACCTCGGGCAGGGGCAGGGCAGCCCCCAAAATCCCCAACCCCACCCCACGAGCAAGCACAAGCAGACTCACAGACTCCATCACTTGCAACCTGCAACTTGGAACCTCCAGCTTGTCAGCTTGCAACTCCTACCAAAATGGGTGACCCTGCGCCACGTGTTCGATGCCAACATGTTCGGCTGCTCTGGTTCGAGACTGCTCTCAACCTCAAGGACCAATGCTGCAAAAAAAGGCTACAACAGAAAGAACACAGCCCAGTGCTGACACTTATGGCTTTTTAAGCTAAAAAAGTGTATATTTCTTTGTGCTTATAATTTTAATTTGAATATTAATCCGACTACAAGAAAAAAATAATACATTTAAAGCTCATGTTCTAATAACAAGTCTGTTATTGAGACGTTCTATGAATTTATTCTTAAGAATAACAAAGATATGGTTATTTGGATAGATTCATTTGCAGTTATAAGATATAGTGGTCCTCTCCAGCTAAGAGATAAGAGAGATAAGTCACAGTTATGCTTTAAGCATCTTCCTGATAGAAATGTGTTCCTATGAGGTCTATATGTGGATATAAAAGTATTCGTATCTACTTTAAAAAGGCGGAAATGGACTATTCTGACTAAAATGTAAGTACTACCAATGTACTCTCTCTAATTTTAAAAATATCTAATTTGACTAAGAAATGTGGACTTTAAGTCCGCAGGACTCGCACAGCTAATTTCGAGCCAAATCTGCTTAAAGCCAAGAACCACCAACACTTTACCATCTCCGTTTCCATCTCCTGTCGCTCAGCTCAGTGTCTTTCTCTTGCTCTCTCCAGTGCCATACCCGTTAATCGTAGAGTACGAGGGCATGCCAGTTTGATGAAATGTATGTAACGGGGAGGAAGGAACCATTATTAAGAACTCGCTCTTACACTTTCTTACCGGAAATCACTTGATCAAAAGGTATAGTACAGATCAAGGGAATGCCCTATCACCAGATCATGGTGTCTTACCATACAAAAACAAGAAGAAGAAGTTCATATGTGAAAGGGGTTTTCCGTTTTATAATGATTTTAATATGTGATTTCCAAAAAGGTATCGCTGGTTTAATTTGGAATACTAAAAGTATCTCAAAAGCCCCTTCGAAAGTGGGGGATTCACTGCTATTTCCATAAATACAGCCATGTGTACCTGTTTACTACCCTTGAGTACAGGGCATCTCATAGCCGAAACACTCGACTGCTGAATGGTTGGCTGGTATTGTTGTTGCTATCTCGCAGCCTGACAGTTGTGTTGGTTCGTTCGGTTGGCTCAGTTTTGTTGCTGCTGCTGCTGCTTCGGACTCGGGGATTCGCTCCCTTTTCGTTATCGTTCTCTGTTTTCGTTGCGTCCGCCAGAGCAGCATTGACACTCAACGACGCTGGTTGTTTCGGCTCTTTTGAGACATAGTCATATATACACATAGATATATGCATAGGCATATTGCTCGACTTATCACGAACCTACATTATTTTCTCGCCGTGGACCTCTCGTCGTCTCGTGTTCGCGTCGTCGTCAGCCGCGGAGTGTTTGTTATTGCTGTTGTTTGTTTGTTTGTGTGCTTTCCTCCTTTTTCGGTGTGCTTTTCGGTGTAGTCTTTCGTATTTATCGCGCTGCGCTACAATTACACATACTCTTTTTTTTCACGTGTGTGTTCTTAGTTGGTGCCTCGAATAACAAAGTCAAACAAGGCGCGCTGGGGGCTGGGGCCACGCCTCTTTGTCAAAACGCCTTCTTAACCCGACGACAACACACGGCAGCAGAAAACAAATAAAACAAATTGAAGAGAACAACACGCAGGAGAACACACCGAGCACAGGAGAACAAACAGGCAGAGAGAGAGAGGTGAAAGAGGAGAAAGGCAGAGAGGAACCCCGAGAGAGAGCGAGAGTCAGTGGAGAGATTGCAGTTATATTTACAACAACAGCGGAACGCAACACCACTTGATACGAAAATAAACAAACAAAATCAATCAATTAATCAATCTGCTGAGCACGCCCACACCCACAACACAACACGACACAACACACAAGCACACCCACACAGGGACGGGCACAACATACACAGGACACACAGGACACACGAGTCAACGCCCACGCCCATCGCAAAAAAGAGGAGGGAGTGGCAGGCCGAATAGAAGGACGAGAAGCAGCGGAAGCAGCGAACTAGCAACAACGAGGACGAGGACGACGACAACAACATGTTCCACTCACTCGCTTTGATGGCCTGCGCACTTGCCGCCCTGTCCCTCGCCCAGGAGGAGGCACCGCGACCAGGATCCGTCACAGGATCCGACCTTAGCCCCTCCTCCGCAACCGCAGCCTCGTCGCCATCATCCTCCTTCGCCGGCAAGCAGTTGAACAGATGCCGTCAAAGTTGCTATCAGCAGGTAAGAGTTCGAGTCCCAAGTCTCTCTTCCGTGCCCCATAGCCCGAGTCCAGGCCCAAACCCAAACCCAAACCCAATACCCAAGATAAGACCCGATCGGATCCGTTTCGATCCAAGACGACCGACCGTCTTGATGGACAGTTGTATGCCCAACTGAGCAACCGGCGATATATAAAACACACGCCGTGTCGGAGGAGGGGATATATTGTATGTACACAGGGAGAAATACATTTCAAACAGGGGCAAGCAGCACACCTGCAATTAAAATCCTTAATGATCGTAGAGGAAAATTGCCAAGAAGGCCTTAGATCCGTCAGGGGATAACATAAATAAGAGTCATTGTTGAGTGAACTTTAAATAGTTAAAAATATATATGTACATATGTACTTAAATATTTCATTGCATACATACGCTTAGACGTTATTTTAGTTAATTTTAATGTTATAGCGAATTCTGTGGCACCCCTGCTATAGTTAATCCTTCTATTAAAATCTTAAATCGTATATCTGAGCATATTTGATGGCTTTATCCCGCCATTTATGCAATGAGTTATTAATTTATAAAAAGTAATAGGCCTTATAGCTGGGAAAAATTCATTCTCAGAGCATCCAATTGTTCTATCTTTTAGAAGAAAAATCGATCAAATCTATTAAGGCAAAGAAAACTAATTTGTATTAAATAAAATAGGGTTCATATTGTAATAATTTTTATATTTACACAAAGAAACAAGAAAGACAAAAATCCAGACCTTAAGCCCATTGATTTTTGCGCTTACTCGAGCGTTAATACTATTTCCTAGCCTTATACCTTATGTTGACCAGTTTTCCATCTCTAATAGCGCTTTCACAATGGATTTGTTATTACTTTAAAATGCTAAATATTTTAATATCTAAACTCAAGCAACGATCACAAATTTGTTTGCATAAGCAAATGACATCTTTCCGCTTAAAAGGCTTTAAATTAATTGAAAATATATGTACATCATAGCCCAAAGTCTTTAACCCCTCTTCCCACGAACGCTCTTCCTCCAGGTAAAATGTAATGGGATTAAGATCACGTTAATTGAGGTCATTCCACATTAGTCGTGGACGACCCACCCATTTCTCTGTGTGTGTGCAGGGGACAGGCAGTCGAACCCGGGGCACCGCTCCGCACCGACCTTCAAGGTTAGGGGAATGGAATCGATGACGCTGACAATGACAATGACAATGGTCCGCTGAGGTATAAAGGTAGAGGTAGTAGAAGTTGAGGTAGAGGTACCATCGAGCGATGTCATTTTTTATGCCCGCTCCCCCCTCCGGCTTCTTGCTGTGCCTTTATCTTTTATCTACGGGTTGACATCGCAGCCATTGCCGCTGTTGCTGCTGCTGCTTCTGTTGCCGGTTATTAAGGTTGTTTCAGGTAGCCGCCAGTTGCCAGTTTGCCCGTTGTCAGTCGCTAGAAAGATGTCAACTGGGTGGCCATCAAGCGTCGCTAATAGAGATCGGGAATTCAATTTGAGACGGCCATAGACAATGGCTATCCCCTCCAGGGGGAAGCCAAAGCTTTCGAATCGAATTTGTAGCGAGGCTGAAGGGATCACGGATGAATGGAGTGACGGATGAAATGGGATGCTCGCTCCTTAAGAACTTCAGTTGAAAAGCCGCGAAAGAAGACGGCAGCATAGCCTTTAAATAATTGGGGCAGGTGGCGGGAACAAAAGGCTGTGCCCCAGAACCTCCCAGAAATCGATAGCTTAGCTTGAAAAAAATGATCCGAGAAAACTAAACTCTTAATCCATATAAATTATAGGTCGTTTATCAATATTTAACAAAGAAAACAAAGGAATAACTGGAGTTTTTTTTCTCAAGAAAAATGAATCCACAGAAAACAGTTCAAGGAAACAGTCTTTATGAAAAAAGTAAACATTAAGGAGTCTGTATATCCCTTAAAACAAATTCAGTTTCAAATTGTAAGGTATTAAAAAGAACAAAAAATTAAAACAAATTAAAAGACTTATTCTGTTTAATATTTAAACATTTCTCCTGCGAAAAAAAGAGTACAATGAAGTAGATTCTTCAGGAATCACTAAGAACCTTAGTAAAAAAATAAAGTACATACACTCACTCAACAACTGCCAATGCCATAAGTTAACACTTCCTTGTGTTAACAATATATCAAAGCGCAGACAGCCAATAAATGAAGTGATATGCAACTGTAATCAATAAATATAACAAAACTTTTGAGACAAACAAATCCGGAGTTGGAAAAATGCCACTACAATTGAACTCAACCCCCAATATGTTCCAGACGACACTTCTTATGTTTCCCCTAAAAACAAACTTTCAAACCCCCGGGGATTTGGTTTTTCTGATTCCCCCCCCGTTCGGTGTCGTCGTGTAAACGATCCCCGTCGAAATAATTTTGAATATGTTACGTCCCCGATGGGATTGAAATCGGAGACGGAAAAGTTTCCCAAAGATTTTACCAGTTGAGTTTTTAATGCGTGACTTCCTGGAACTTGGCACGCTGATCTGTCAGCGATATCGGAAAAGGAAAGAACAAAAACAAAAAAAAATAAACAAAAAAACACAATGAAGAGAGGGAGGAATACTTATGCTGACATTCACGGATTGTTCATAAATTTCAATCAAACGAAATCAAATCAAATTTTCATATCAATTCGATTCGACCAACTCCCGAGACACATATACATCCAAACATACATACACCCATACATATAAATCATGTGGGATAAACACGAGAGTATAAATATCATCTCCGATTTCCAAGTAAACCGAGCTGAGCTCTCTTGTGGCGGCAAGGTGTACGTATGTACGTATGTACGTACGTACGGGCCCAAGCTAGAGGAGATAAAGTGGGCACCGCGAAACTGGCCAACCGAGAACCGAGGAACTCAAGAACTGGGGAACTCAAGACCTGAGCAGAGCAGAGCAGAGCACAGGCACATTCAACCCAATTGACTCGAGGAGGGCACATGAATCATGAGTGCTGTGGCGACACTTACAAAGAAACATGGATGAAACTCGAGAGGCCAAAGGCACTTGGACAACACAGTCTATGTCTACGGCACTTCAAATCGTTCCAGGGAAACACTAAACTTATCTTTAAATATAGACCAAAAGTTTATTGAATTAACTCCAGAGGGAAGAGCTACATCAATTTGTTTAAGTTGCCTATTTTTGTTGTTAAAAATAACAACATAGATGGTTCCATTTAGTTGTGGTTTAAACAAAACTAAGTGGAGGCTTTTATATACATATATATAATGGTATATATTTAAATATATACTTGAGCTGGTTGAATATTTCGATTTATTGATATTGTTTCTATATTTGACAGCGAAAGGCTCGATAAAGTAATATTTTAACTTTGCAATATATGCACGATTAATCGATATTCTTTTTCATATATCGAACTGTGCCAAAGAAGAGCCTAAGCTTAGTTGAAACTATTATTTTTGCAAAAGAAAAAGAAAGATCTTAGACAAAATGTAGTTTTAAAAATGTTTTAAATATAATCGGTAATGGGATAAATATTTAAATAAACTTATCGGATATTTGTTCGATATTATCGATATTTTAAAGTTAAATGTGATATTTTTCGCTACCTTCAATTTGGTTACTTCAAACTTTTCGATATTTTGGATATTTTTGTTGATATATCAGACTTTTTCTCTCGATTTCTAGCTTTCTTACATTTTCAGAGTTAATTTCTGGTAGTTAAATTAAAATACAAAATATTTTGGCTTTAAAAATGCCAATCCATGTGGATTTTTCGCGAATTTCATGAATCAAGAATGCCAAAAGAATTTCCATAAACCTTAACTAAGCCAAGCTTTAAGGCTTTAGTTATACCAATCTTTATTGTGGATTAGTCCCAACAGAAAAATTGCAGACTTTAGGCACGAAATACTTAAGCTTTTCGCCTGCGTGTCTGCATTCCAGATCACCATCATCATCATCATCTCCATCGGTTATGCCCTTTGAAGTTCGCTCGAGAGTTTTGGGTGGTGACAAGGGCTGCCTGCATGGCCCAAGGATGATGCCCTGCCTTGTCGAAAGTCAAAAGTTCTTAGGGGTTGCAGGCAGAGCTAATTTCATGGTCGGCTCGCAGGACTAACTGGAACTAATCCACCCATCCATCCATCCAACCATTCATCCATCCTTTCGCACAACCCCCAAAAAATACAGGGAACTGAGAACTTAGGACCAAGAATGGGAATGCGAATGAGAATACGTTGCTCAATCAGCGCCAAATTAACACCATGAAAGACTTTTTCTTTTTAGCCTGGGTGGGTGGGTGTCCGGCCTGGGTGGATTTTTCCGGGTGGTTCGACGACGACGACGCCCCCGGAAGATTCGATCTTGATGTATATGTATGCCAGGCACGTAGTTGGGACGCTGCTGGTGGTGGAATCATCGAATATATCTACGGTATGCGTACGTGTCTCATAAAAGCCGCTCAAAAAACTGACTGACTGACCCAACTTTTGGTAATTTATGTGGCCCAGGGAGTCATGTGCACAGTTCCATACACACGCACACACACTGTCCGAAACAGGAGTTGACATCACGACAAGCCTTGAAACATCCTTTCTTAAAACGGGAATTTCTTTTCCTAGTTAAGATCATTTTCAGATGGTATTTGATGGGAAGTAAAAGATAAAATGTTGATTTGATCAAAACATAATTTATTTATCCAAAGAGAAAAGATACTATTAGTATTGGCTTAAGCCATGTCCATCGTTTTGGTAAGACAAAGAGCAACAAACGTAAGAAAACAAACAAACAGAACCCTAGATTTCAGGGCTTACTGCACCTTCTGTTTTCTGCACACACACACTCTTTTATTTTTTGTTTTGTTTTGAAGAACATGTTTTTTTTTTTTTAACCCAGGCCTAAGGTGGGATATTCCCATTTGATGTGGGAGTTTTGACACTTTTTCTTCCAGCGCAGTGTGTGTGTGCCGCGACTGAGAGCTGAGAGCTGAGAGCTAAGAGCAGGGGTGGCCGGGGTGTGAAATACCAGGGCAATTGCATGTAAAAGTTGTCGCTCTGCCTGCGTTTAATTTATATGGCCCAGACACATTTTGGGCCAGGTAGAGTAAGAGTACGGTAGAGAGTGGGAATTATGTGGGGAGGGGAAAAAGTGAAGAAAAGCGGAGAAACCCAAGGGGGGAACCAACCAAGCAAGAGGGAAAGGGAAAACGGAAAGCCGGCTGGCAAAGATTTTCAGCCAGTTCAGCGTTTTCATTCAGTCATTTGGTCATTCATTCGTTTACTCATTCATTTGAACGCCTTATTGTTGTTACTTATCGCCCAAGTTGTTTCAGGCCTCATCCTCAACTTGGTCCTCGTCCTGGTTCCCAATCCTCACCCTCATCCTCATCCTCATCCTCCCCTCATCAACATCAACTACATCCTCTACATCTTCAGAGGCCAAAAATTCAATTGAGCGGAAAATATGTTGTCTTTGCGATTTTCCTTTCTTTTTTTTCTCTTTTTGGCATTCGTCGTTTTTATCTGCCACAACTGCTTGGTTTGGTTTGGACTTGGTCCTGCCACTGCTTCTGCTTCTGCTTTCTTGCCTCTCCTCCGACGGCCGCCTTATTGTGTAATGATGACAAAGTGCCGCCGTCAAAGTTGGCCCAAAAGGTGATGGCAGCCCAATGTCCAGAGGTTTTCCCTGCCCAGCGATGGCCGCGTGATGAATGATCGATCTCCACATCCCTCCCTGTACCGTAGAGAGAGATGCATTTAAAGGATTAGGAGAGAGGTTGATAACATCGCAGAGGGTTTATTTTCCAGGTTGAGCAAGAGCGAACGATTCCAACAGCCGGCAGATAAATCAGAGGAGAGGTTAAGGGCTTAGAAAGAGAAGGAGGAATTGCTTTTGGAATTAGAATAATTATAGGGATTTCAAAGTGAGATAAAAATCAGTGTATCTACTTAAGTTTGGGTTGTTCTTCCGCTCAAAGTCAATAGCTAATAGTTTGTATTCTTTTATTGGAGGATTTTACATTGATCGGAGAGATCTAATCGGAGTTAAGGTTGTCTGTAAGTACTTTGGAGTTTAATCTCAAAGAAATCTGATAAACTAACAAGGATGAGATACATAAAAAGATAGTTCTGCATAAGTTACTTTGTGAAATTTTTTAAGACATTCTTTTAGCAACAAAATACAACGTTTAGTCAGAAAACAAACAGATATTTAATAAAGAATTAACTGAAGACATTGCAAAAATAAAACCCATTCAAAAAAGTCTTTAATTATATTAAATTTCAAATGCTCTAGGTTAAATACAAGATATTTAAGATTATCAGCTAACTTCAAACATTACTTTCAAACTCAACTTGATAATTCAATCGCCAATGCATGACCAATCGAGTGGGAATGTGGCTAAAGATTTCATAAATCTCATGCTGTCGGCAAATGCAATAACCATAAATCTATGTAGCTTTGGATGGAGTTTAGGGTTATTTAACCCTTAGCTGCTCCCTGCCCCCTGAAAAGCGACAACGAATGCCCAAAGAATTGTGTGATGCCCGCCTTCCCGATTTGCTTCTATATATTTTTTTTCTCTCCTTTTTTAATATTGTAAATTTCGAGTCATAACAATTTGTCACGCAGCCATCTCTAATCGCTGTCGGCTCGTTCTCCCATTCATCTGTCTTTCTCTGACTGTGTCTGTCTGCCCCGTCCGATTCCCATTCATGACAGGCACCGACGGAGAGTTGGGCTGCGGGATATGGCATTGGTCGTGGTCCTGGTCCTGGTCCTGGTCCTAAGTATTACTGGATACTACCCGCTGTTCTGTTCTATTTTGTTCCGTTCAGCTGTTTTTGAGACTAAGGCGACAGTTGACAAAGGCTAAGCATGCAGTCCGGCCCTGATCCCGATCCTCCTGCTCCTGCTTGCGCCGTAACTGCGTGCTGCCTGCCTCGTCCTGTCATGGCAATCCTCCTCATTATCCTCATTGCCAGGAGCGTGAAATTTTCAATTCGCCATAGAGACACAAAACGTTTGTGGTCATTTGCGTGTATACAGATGCGGGGTAGGGCATAGCAATGGGATTTACGGAAATTGCTAAATGAAAACAATGGAAAATATTGTAAAAGCAAATTGCTATATTGTGTTTAGCAATTTCCTTAAACTGGGGATTTTCACCATTCGGAAATTATATATGTGAGGACAAGTTGTCTGTAAAAACATCACGCATATTTTATCTATAGCTAAAATCAATTAAAGAAGTTATTAAAATATTAAAATACTTAAATATGTTGCTTAAATCTAAATATGCTGGTAATTAAACAACTTTGTGTGTATTTTTGGTCTCTTAAATATACATATATATAATATCAATATCAAATCAAACATGTCATACATTTTAATGTATAGCACTTGGATATATCGAAAAATATCGCATTTAAAGTTCACGTTTTTATTATATCGATAACATCAAGCAAATAAAACAAAAATTGTTTTACAACATCCTTAAGACTACATTTTGTATATTTGACGTTGCGATATATTTGCGATAAATCGATATATACATATAACTAAAAAAAAGACCCTAAGCTTAGTTTAAACAATGATTGTTGGAAATAAATACATCTATATTTTCCAACAATCATTGTTTAAACTAAGCTTAGGGTATTTTTTTAGTTATATGTATATATCGATTTATCGCAAATATATCGCAACGTCAAAATATCGATTTATATATCGGCCTTCGCATTAACTATCAATACGGAACCGTTATATCTATATTTTTATTCTTCCCTACTTCAAAGGATGTTTAAATATAATCTGGTTTACGATTATTATTATTATATTCTGTGTGCCACAGTGTATCTAGAAAATCCCCAAAAAAAAAGTATCCATATGCAAAGATCTATTCCAGGATAAGAAACGTGAAGTATTATTGTTGTTGTAACAATTTTGTAGCATACTTTTGGACACCTTCTTAATGGTTTTTAAGCCGACTTGGCAGTTTCTATGGCGACTTTGTAAAACTTTTCCAATCCTCAGGCAAAAAGCGTGTTACCATTATCCTTTTGACCGCTGCTGTGTTTATCTACATAGACTTTTTTTCTGGTTTTTTTTTTCTGCCCGTTTTGCCTTTTATTACAAGTTACAAATTTGCGTCTATTGTTGAGGCTACAAGATACGAGGATGAGGAGGAGAAGAAGACAAAGTAGTAGGAGGAGAAGAAGGAGGTCCTGGCGGAGGCTGCTGATGACTCCTTGTTGTTTGTCAGACCGGCAGCCCGGGGTCTTGTGCCTGATTACTTTTTCCTAGCTTACTTAAAATTCGATTAGGCCACGCCCACTAACTAACTTTGTCCTCTTGTCGCTCTTTGCAGCTATCCAAGGACTGGCATTATTGTAAGGATTCCGTTGATTGCACAAACGTAAGTATCTCCATCTCTTTTATTCCGCGCCGCGTGTGTGTGTGTGTGTGTGTGTGTGTCTCTCTGGTTGTATTTTGCAATTGTGTGAAGGCCTAACGATGTCATTAACCCATTAATGCCGGCTTAAAAGTGCTTAAAAAAATAAATATATAAATACATTTATCTCAATACTCGCTTTTGTATTGAGTAATCATCATTGCTTTTTGCATTCTGTCGAGATTGTTATTCTAAAGATTTTTTTGTAAATAAATTAGTTTCAGGCTAGTGCCAGTTGGGAATTATAGAGCCAACGCTAGCCAAAACCCGAATTTAACGTAGTTAAATAAACCTGAAAGTCATAAAACTCATTTTCTAAATTGCAAAAGTCCTTGAAACATAAAAATAAACAAAGGTTACTAGTATTAATCTTAAATTTCCTTATGCTATATCTTTTAAATGTATTGCAATTTGTCAGTAGAACATTTTTATGCGCCGCGAGCCTCTCTCTTTTTATTATAAATGGCATACAATTTGGAAATTCCTCCACAGAGGAGTATCTTTTTAAATGCTCGAAATTAAATTTACATTTATTATGCCAACCCATCCACCACCACCACCACCACCCCGGCTTGAAAAGGGTTTGTTTCGGCACCAAATTGCCAACCGTAAACATTTTTGGGGCACTTACACGGGGAAAGGACATGAATTATTCCAAAAAGAGCCAGGCTTTAATGGGTTAAACGCCTGTCGCTCGGGGGAAAAGCGGAAAAGTGGAGAGCAACCGAAAGATGAACAAATTTCATTGCCTACCTGCGGGCGCGCCACATAATTACAAGAAATAATTGACAAATAGCTAACTTTCCTTTCCTCTCCTTTTGCCTTTCTCTTCCTATTACGTGCCTTGCCGCCGGCGATGTCCTTGTTCGTCCTGGATTTACTCAACCCGCCCTCGCCACCGCCACCACAGTGCTGCCAGAAGCTGGTGTCACCCTTCGAGCTGAAGATCCTGAAGGCGCAGCGCCAAGAGTCACTGGTCCTCACGGACATTGGCTGGGACGAGATGATAGCCAATGCCTCGCGCCAGTGCCTCATCACCTGGGAGGTGTCCGGCGGCGGCCTGATCGGCAACCTGCTCACGGACACGGCCCGGGCAGAGCTCTCCTTGTGGCCGGACACCGTCTACAATATACAAGTCAAGTGCAAGCACAAGGTGAGTGTTGTTCCTCTAGAGGATTCGCTGTGATTTCAATTAATTTGGTGTCCGAAAGTATGAAATATTTTACAAAACAAGAAATGTATAATTAATTTATTTTGTTATTGCATCCTTTTTGACACATTTTCAAACAATTTTAAATCGAAGCTTTCGTTAATTTTAAGCAAATTGAAAACTTTAGTTACTATATGCATTTAATTTGTATTGTTATTTAAATAATGATTCAGCTTAGTGATTTGTTTTCTTATAATATTTTTAATTAATAAACATAATATAATAATATACAATATAATATAGTATAATCTTTAAATATATGCATATAAATTAATTGGAGTTACTACAGAAATCCCTAGTGATTTTAAATCCCTTTAAACGCTGTCTATAAGTATGCAATAAAATGTTTTTAATTTGTATTGCTGTTTAAGTAATGATTCAGCTCAATGATTTTTGTTTTAATTAATCTGGTCAGCTACATAAATCACTACAGATATGGAATACCATTATAAAGTGTCTAAATATATGCAATGAAATATTTTTGAGTTACCAAATTTAGTGTTAATTTATGTTGTTCTTACGATAGCGTAGTATTAGACACGTATTTTAGGGATTTAAAAACCAAAGACAATAGAAGCTTATAAGATGCATAACGCCATATGATTTCTTTACACTACGGCCCCAGGTTCTCTTGAATTTTTGTTAAAAAGCCAGAGAAGCCTCGAATGTCTCCTGTATTTCATACCTAATTTTTTGTTTGTTATTATTTTTTTCTCCAATTCTTTGCGAACAGCTCACGGGTCTGATGCGCCGCTCGATCAAGCTCAATGTGGACACCAGCCAGTTGGTGGGCACAACGACGACGACCATGCCATCGCCAACGAAGGCCGAAGCCCACCCATCGGCGGAAACGCGCGAGCACTCGTCCTCGCACACACAGCACAGCACAGTTCACACCAGGCCCACGGATCGGGTGTATATCATCAGCGCCCTGCCAACGCCCAGCGAACTGGGCGGCGTGGTCTATCCGGCCTTCGGGGCTCTGGCCTTCTTCCTGGCCCTGTTGGTCATGTTCCTCTTCCTTCGCCCGCAACGCAAGCGCTTCCATCACCTCGATACGGACAGCGCGGACACGGACACGGCCACGTTGATAGGCGGCGGCGGCGGCGCCCGATCCTCGTGCTCGAGGAACTCCTCCTCGATGGACGCCTCCACGCTGCACGTCTAAGGTGGCTTCAGCCGGAGAACTTGTAGTCGTATATATACATATATATAGATGTCTGACTATGTGATATTCTGCACCCCAAAAAACAAAAGAAACAAAAAGCAAACGGAAGCGAAGACAACTGTGTACATATAGATACCTTCCCTCCCCCCTAAATGCATTAGTTAAACCCACTAAGACGTGGTTCGCCAAGATCAATCAGATCGATTCGAATGTGGAGGACAAGGAGGAGGTCAAGGAGTCAAGGAGTCAAGGACAGTCAAGCATTCAAGCTCAACCTAGTTTAAGTTTTATCCTCTGCCATTTGTAGATCCCGAAGCCAAACCAGCGCAGTCATATATACATATATACACGCATGATTAACAGTACTAAACATAGCTCTATATAAACCTACTATATATACATATATATATATATATATATACACTTAACGCATTTACTATATACAAATAGATATTATATATCATAGTTATATACATGCCGACGCAGCTAAAGAAACAAGTGCAGATAAAGGTAAAGCTAAAGATACAAAAGCAGATGCAGATGCAGATACAGATTCGTTTACGGTTACGGTTATGGATATATATAAATATATATACATATATATATTATATTATATGATTATATATATTATATATTATTATATAGATGTAGGGGCCAGCGGCCAACCAACTAAATACACCAAACTAAACTGCAACAAATTGCTACAAATTTTTGTCGTCAATCGCGTCGTCGCTCGCTCGCTTGCAAAAGAAAAAAAAAAACATACAAAATATTTGTTTTTTTTTTACCTCGCGCGTTAAAAACAAATGAATGCTAAGTAATAAGTGAAAACAACAAAATATGATATATCATGCATCTCTCTTTTCCATTTGTGTCGTCGTCTTTAATCTAAACAGAATTAAAACAAAAGCATACAAACTAAATGAAAAAATAAGCTAAAAACACACAAAACAAAAAGAAATCCAAGAAAATACAACTTAAATCAAAACGAAATATTTTTCAAAATTTTTAAATGTTTATATTAACTAGTAAAAGGAATTAACAACAACAACAAAGTAAACTACATTAACTGACTTACACTGTACTTGAGCATGTAAAGAACAAATACGAGGAGGCGTAACCACAACTAACTGATAACTAAACTAAACTATGGTTAAATGCGGTTAAATCAAAGGTCTAAAAACTGAGTAAATAGAAAGCTTCGCTACGCAAAAAGCCTGTAAATATTTTAGCCATTAATTTATTTATATATATATATATAATATAAAATAATATTCGTTTTACTTTCTTTTTTTTTTTGTCTTATTTATGTAAGCAATTGTTTTGTTAACTTATGATTTTAAGAAGGGAGATGTGTTCCAATGGGGTAAAGAACAAGCTAGAAGTTAAACTTTTTACAACAACAACATACTGTTAGTTAGTGTGGAGAGCTCCTGCCAAATGGTCCTCCATCAATATTTATATTTTAAATTGCATTCAAGAATGTGTCTACTCCAATGGTTGTAGTTATAAATTAGTAAACTTTCAAAAAAAAAGATATATATCAGAATAAAATCGACTCTAGTTCCCTTATAAACAAAACAAAACACAACTCTTTTCTTTAAGTCTTTCCCCCCAAAAAGGGAATCTCTGGATCTAGATCAGTGGTGGCCGAAAAAATAGCTAACATTTTGTGTAATATAGCATTGAGTAGCTAGCTATCAAAATTACAATGAGATCGCCCAAGGTCTGGTAAAATATCGATTAACAGCGCATCGATTATTTCGATCTTTTAGAAAAACAAAGCGATTAAATCGATTTATTTTTAAAAACTAATAAGATCAATTCATATTGAGATACATTTCATTCATATTGAAACATTTTCTTCACCTTATTCGAGGTTTTCGATACATCAATTCCTTTAAATTCGAATTGAAAATTGACCAAAATTAACAGAATCGATTTTATCGATGTTTTCATCGATTTTTTACCAGCTCCAGGCCGCAATGTTGCGTTTTCTTCGTGAAAGAAATGTGCCGACTTCCGAGTCATGACTTTGGGCACCACTGACCTAGACTCTGAACCCATCCATTGCCATATACATAAATAATATATTACAATCATAAGTTAATTTTAGTTGGTAGTCATAATAGGGAGATCCAATTTCGTTACTCGCATATTTCTTTGACCTTATTTCGTTAAAACGTTAAACGCTATAAATGCCAATCACATTTTAGGATACTGAACTGTGTTTATGAATAAGTTCGGAGGCGAATGGATGAAAGTGGAGCGCAGAACCCTTTCAACATTTATATCCTTGATTTGTTTATTATGTAAATATAATTTGATTTGTTATTGCAGCCCATTCTTTTTGGCTACTTTTATTTGTTACGGGTGTTGGCATGGGAATATCATACTTGTGCTTTTGGGGTTTGATTATCAAAAAACTAAGTCATCGATTTTTCGGGGGGGGGCCTTGTCCCCCCCTGTTTCCCAGTTCCCCCAATTTCTTCTTTTCTCCCCCCGTGTTCTCCTCCATTATCATATAAATTAGAGTTGGGATATGCAAATGTGCATTCAAGACAAAGGAGCAGAGGGGTCGGTCGGCGGCGGCGGCCGGGGTTGATTGCGGATGAGGAGGGCATGAGATTGCGTCGTGTCGATTATGAGAAACTTCTTTGAATAGATGAAATGGAACAAAAAAAAAATTCCTTGGCGGTGGTGGAGGGTAAAGCGCCAGGAAAAGTATTCTCCAAAGAATTTCCGATTAAACTTTTCCTTTCTCCTCACGACTCTTGCTTTTTGGTGGAAAACTCGAAAATGCAAGAACTCCCCTTTTATGCGTTTTTTTTTTCAATTTTAGCTTCTTAAAAAGTTTTCCATTTTTTCTTCCTTATTATATACCCTTGCTGAGGGTAGCACAAATGGGCTATAGACCTGATATTTATAGATGTTATTAGAAAATCGGATTTTGTATAACCTTACATGGTATTAATTTTTATTTGCAACGCAGTTAAAAATTCATATTTAACCCTATAAAGTGTAGATATTCTTCATCAACAGCCGACTCGATCTAGCCATGTCTGTCTGTCCGTTTTGTACATGAACTAGTCTCACAGTTTTTGAGTTGTCCGAATAGTCTTCCTTCCCTTGTATGTCGGAACAGACCGGATCGGACCTCTATATCCTATAGGCCTCATGTGAACAATCAGCAAATGGTTAAACATATAGCTTCGTTATTTTCCAAGATATTTTCGAGATTGTTTCAAAAATACGATTTTAACTTTGACTATATCATATAGCTGTCATAGGAAATATCGGATGTGAATAGAAAAATAATAGAAAAACTTGATACACCCTTTTTAATATAAGTCGTAGTTACTATTGCGTCAAAGTTCAAACAGCAAGGGTATACAAGCTTCGGCTTCTCGGAGGTTAGCTTTCATTCTTGCTTTTTTTTCAAGTTAAAAGCCTAAAACGGTATAGGGTTAAAGTCAATACCGATGGTATTCTTAGGAAGAATATATTTGAAAAAGTTTAGGGATGGCCTTAAAGTTGAATCAAAATTGTCAAAAATCAAAGGATAGTGTAATTTTTTAAGAAGCACTTGATAAGGACTTCTAAAAAGATTAGTTAGAGGTGTTATTTTATAGAACCACCATAACCAGAGACTGCCTCGGCTGCTTCCCTTATTCTGGTCGAACTAGCCCTCAAAAAATGCACTCTCTATTACAGTTCAAAGGGTTAATAGCATACAGGATGTATTTATAAATATCGAAAACGAGTTATACAAAGTTTAGGTTTCCAAAGCTCACATTTATATTTTTTTTTTTTCAATAAATTCCTTTCTTTTCTTTTTGGTTTTTAATTTCATTTCATTTTCCTTGGGTTTTATATTTTTTACTTTGTTTTTTTTTTTGTGACTTTTTATGGATAAGCAAACAGGGGGTTGGCTTTTGGGCGGCCACTTGGCTGCCATTAGACCGCCTTAACCCGGCTGCAGCCCCCCTTTTCCGTTCATCTGTGTGTTATTCGTCGCTCGGCCACTTCAGCCTTGGGCCCACTCCATGTTCTCAAGCACTTTTTATAAACCAAATTAAATTTATATGCCCCTACAGCTCACCGCCGCCCGCCTCCCTTGGTCCATCTTAACCCCTGTGCGCCAGTGCTTGTTGTTTTTGTTTTTTGCTTTTTTTGTGGGGCAAGCCAATCCCAGGCTCTCGACGCTGTCAACTGCCAATTAGCTGAGCATTTTTCAACATTTTAAATTGTCTTCGCAGAGTGCGTGCCCCTCTCCTTCCCCCAAACAGAAGAAGACGAAGAAGGGGGGCATTAGGTTGGGGGGATTGGGATTTGGGATTGGCATGGGGTGGGGTGGGGAGAGGGAGGGAGACGGGCTGCATCACTTGAGTGAGACGTCCACGTCCGAGCGATTCTCTGCTTTTATAACCCCAATAATACCCATTAGGGACGACGACGGGCATGTCCGGACTGTATTGCCTATAAAACGTCGTCAACATTTATGGTAAATATTCCCTTGAATGTGAAAACAGTATATATTATAATTATGTATATTCCACAAACAATATCCAAACTTTGCTCTGTAATTCGCATTCTTAACCTTAATTAACATTTAAAGACATTTTTGCGAAATGACTCTGGATGGATCCTTCTTCCAGCTAAATGTAGAAACTTCCAATTTTTAAATGTGAACGAACCAAAATAAAATCTTCCAAATAAATACATATAGAACGTATATATATATAGAGTATATATATTCTTGAAAGAATACAACTAAGTGTGGACTGATGTTGATAAATCTTGATTCCTTTTAAATGTACATTTGCCTATTTTTTGTATACCAAACTTAATTCTGAATGTTTTCAAAGATAAATGTAAAAAATATATAGTATAAATTAGGCGTATATGTATTGTATAACCGAATACAAATGTTAATTGATCAGAAAACCAAACAAACAACATTTTGAACTTAGTAAAACTTAACCATTTTCCAAGTAAAATCGGTACGCTAATAAACTTCTTCCTGATAAGCTAAGATATTTATACAAATACAATAAACTAAATTAAATTATAATAAAAAAGAAAACAAAACACAAACAGAAACTGAATATTATTATTATTATTATTATTATTATTATTATATAATATCAGATAGATTTACCTATTTTGTTTATTTTCAAGGAAAATGAATCAAATTAATGTAACAACTAAATGCTAAGAACATCTCCTCCTTTCATTTTTGGATTCTACTTTTCAAATAAAATGAATTATGTTAACAAATTAAATTCCCAATTTCAATTGTAGTTAATTATAAGTCGCAGTGTACTTGCTGCTGGACTCAACTCCCTCTCAGAATCCACTTGAAATCCACTTTGTTCCCAAACTCCACCTGGACTCCGTTATTCCAATGGGAATGCCGCTTCAATTGGATTTGAACTAAGCAGAGCGCAAAGCGAGAGAGAGCGAGGGTAACTCTGATTCGAATCTACTTTTCTCTTTCTCTTCTCTTTGGCTCCGGTCGCTCTGTGTGTTTGTTTTAGTCGTTTTTGTTGTTTGGCTGTCAGTTGTGCAGCGCGTGCTTCATTTATCAAAAAGCAATTACAATGTTATTTCGATAAAGATGCTCCAATGCTCCCCAATGGACACGCCCACACCCACACCCACACCCATACTCACACACACACACAAGTACAGCGGGTAAACACACAAAAGAAATGAGCGCTCTCCCGCTCAATAAATGTGAGCCAGAGGGGGCCCAGGGGCCAAGGCAGAGAGGGGGCACACCTGCCAAATCAAATCATTTGCCAAAAAAAACCTATCTTTACCCTTAACCCCTCCCATTCCAATCTTTAACCCTTCGGGGATTAACTTGAAGATATCATTTTTTGTCCAATTTTATTTTTTAAAGATATATTTGGCTATATGACATTTATTTGCCTATCTTAGATATATTATTGCTGGGTATATATAAACATTAAGATAAACATAAATATATGTATAAACACACTTGTCATACTTTATCATGGCTTTTAGGGAAACTAATTCTCCTCATTAATCATTTTAATAATAAATATTGCATTTTATTTAAAATGTTTTTAGTATTTTGATAAACAATGGTTTATCTTAGTTAGGCTTAATAAAATAAAAGAAATTGTCCTTATTAATTTAATACCTATACTTAGGAGGCAGACGAAAAATTGCAGAAAATTAGTTAAAATTCTGAGTTAACGCAGAAAAGTTTTCGATGTTTTAAAATTTACACTGAGATTTATCCCTTTAAACATTCGATATTTAATCTATATTATTTAGTCTCACTCACTGAATCTATTAAATTAAATTAATGTTTGAAAAGGACAAATATTGATAAAAAATGATCATTCACTTATGCGATCAATTTGATTCAAAGGTAAAAACAGTGTTAGGGCTTTATGATAACCTTGTTCTTTGGTACAAAATAATACATAATTAAGTTTAAATAATATTTTCAAAGAATACTTTTCATCTTGCACGAGTCCAGGAAAAATTTCGCACCCTTTTGATTTAACAAATTTTTAAAGTAATTCTAATACCCCCTTAACCCCTATCCTTACCCACTCGCTCTCATCTTAACCCTAGCCCCACCTCACCCAACCTTTATGACTTTCGTTTTGTAATATAAATTATCAAACAAAGAGAAGCGAGAAGGAGCAGAAAAAACAACCTAAAAACTTCAAAAAAAAAAAAGCTAAGAAAACAAAACCAAATATATAGAGTACCTACAAACATATGTATTGTATTACAACACGAAGAAGGAGATGGTGATGGAGATGGAGATGAAGAAAATAAGTAACAACAACAAAAATTATTAATTCTAAGTAGACAAAAGAAGAAAGTGGAAGATGTAGAGGAAGATGAAGCGGCAAAGCAACCAAATAAAATTAGACTACGACTAAAAGGCAAACGAGAAGAGAGAGAGAGCAGAAGAGATAACTTTGCTTTTGCGGGTTGGGGAGGGGGGAGGGTGGAAAGTGGGAGGCGATGGGTAGGAAAAGCGAGCATGTGTTTGTGCCATAAAAGGTTTCTCATTACAATTTTGTTCTTGTTCCCGCTGTTGCCGTTGTTGTTTTGCCTTTTTCTGTTTTCTGTGTTGTTATTTTTTTCCTCTGTGTTGTCTTTTTTTTTTTTTTTTTGTTTTTGGCCAAGGGTCGTCGCATCGTTGCACAAAATTACTTTTTTCCTTTCCCCCCACAAGTGGTGGAGGAGATTGGCCAAGGGAATAATACAACAATAGCAGCTGCCAGCAACAACAAGGCACTGTAAAAAATAATTTTAAAATCGATTAGAAACGGTTTTTGAATTTCCTCATTTTCTTCTTACCAAGTAAGAAAGCTGCGCCCAAAGGGTACTTATTGTGCATTTATAATAAAATTATAAAATTACAAATAGCTATGGATAGCTATGGATTGTATTTGAATAACAGTTTTAAAGTCTTAAGCACTACATGATAGTCTAAAAATGTCCATGATTATATCGTTCAATAGTACACAAATTATAAGAAAACCTGTCAGCATTAAAGTGGAGTTTAAGATTTTTATAGGCGGTAGGGAGGCTTGGCTAAATTAAACTCTAGCTGTTATAATCTTTGAGATCTTCTTTGATATGGACAAAAAAATAAACGAATATAACTAGGGACTGATTTCACTGTTCAAAATTAGCGGCCAAAGTCCCTGCAAAGGAAATTTGGTTGTCTACCCTGTCGATGTACATACATAGCTCACATTAACAGGGACCCAAACTCCCTGTCAAGTCCTTTTATGACTCGGAAAAATAACTGAAGAATTCAGATAGCATTAAAGTTGTTTTGAGTGGAGTGAATTGGGTGTACTTGTGCTTCAGATCAAATTACAGGATAGAAATCACAGATAGACAACCGATTTGCTTTTACGACAAATTTATCTCATTAAACAGATCCTAAATCACATTTTTAATTATACTCATCAAGAAAGCACATAATTCCTTCTGCTACTCCTTACATCTAGTTATCCAAATTAATTAATTGGGCAAAGAAAAGCAAGTTTTCTTTAAACAAACTAAGCTTTAGCTGCCACTAATGAACGAACATAATATCTGTATTGTACATAAATAAATTTGCGCGAAATGACCTCATTATATCATTATGATAATAATTATGTACACTCTATGTACATAAATATGTTCCAAAAGGATATTTAAAACTTTGGTGGCCACCGTTAAATTACCTTCCTACTAATTGGTATCGTATTCCACAGGAAAGGCATAGCCGCAGTTATTTCGTCCAGTGCAACGGCAGCTGCCCGAAGGGCGATTTTGTGTTCAAGAAAGAAATTGTAGTTCGGGGGCGGCGGGAAAGTGGGTGGTGGAAAAGGCGGCCAAGGCTGGGCCCGGAAAATTGATAAATTTCTGTGGCAAATTTCCACAAATATCAAAAGATTAGAGCAACTTTTCAATTAAGAAATGGAAACTAATCTCAATCATTGCAGCGACAGGCAGTCCCCAGATTCCCCCTTTGAGCACACAAGGGAGGTACAGTTGAGCGCCCCTATAACAGAAAGTGCAATTTTGTTTTTGTTTTCTATGTTAAAATTGGCATAGTTACACTTAACAGCTAAATAACTGCACATTGAGATTGCGAAAGAAAAGGGAATATTTAAAGAATAATGTTGAATGGAAATATGTACATTTATGCAGTAGTTGCAGCCAACAAGCTTTACTGTACTTGCACTGCAGAGAACCCTCTGCTGTAGCCACAGCAGCAGAGGCAGAGACAGAGCAGCAGAGCTGATGTTGAAGCTGATACCAACACTAATACTAATACTAATACTAATACTGATACTGATGGAGATGCCTGAATCCGTTTGATTTTGATATGAAGGCAGTGGCATCGATATACTCTCGCACACATGAAAGGCCACACGCACACAGATGCTAAACGCCGATGCCCGATGCCTATGCTGTTTATAGCCGAAGCACACCCACGTGGGAGTTAGAGTNGGGGGGGGGGGGAATGGGGAGACTGTGGCGACTGTGAGGGAGAGAGGCAAACGAGCAAGAGCGAAACGAACAGGTTGCAGGCAACATGTCGGAGTTCGAGTTGGATGCAAGGGATAAAAAGGAAGAGCCGCGTATCCATGTCCACAGCTATATCCTTATATCCCACATCCTGCCAATGCGTCGGCGCCTCTGCATCCTCCACCCCTCCCTCACTGCCACACTCCCTTCCGCCTCCCCACTCTCTCTTTTGGCGTGGCACAATTCGCGGGTTCCGCAGCTCACATTTAACCTTACCAAAGGTTACAATACGTCAAGAGAGTGCGCCAGTTGAAGAGAGCAACACCCAAAGGAGCATCGCGCGAGAGCGTCGGACAAGGGAAAGGCGGGGGAAAGGATGGGGCAACAAAAACAACAATATTGAGCGACAGCTGCAGCAGTGATGACACAATCTAAAAACCGAATTAGCGGGAAAGTATCCATGTACCTTTTAATGGCTTAGGCAACTTCTTTTTGTTTACAAAAAAGACAGGACTACAGCCTACAGTTTCAAGAGCCTTGAAATAAAAGCTTAAGGGGTCATCCTGGTCTGAAAGGCTAAAAAAAAGGCCTATTTTCGTATCTTTTTTCAAAGATCCTGCGAAATTTTTACAATTTTCGTTTATTGAATATTAATATATAATATTAAAAAATTAGCCGTTCAGAATGCCTGAATGTTGACCACATCAAAAATAGTGCCCTGGCGGTAATTGTCTTCTCTCCGGCAATTTTCTTCCGAATTCAAAAATCCAAAGTTTTTCTTCTAGTGTATGCGTCTGACTTGTTTTTGAATGAAGGATTTTTATTTTATATTGAAAATTTAATTTTTTGTAACTTTTTTTATAAAAAGTTTAACGACAACAAAGGAATGCCTAAAACAAATGTGCAAAAGAAGAAGTATGTAGATCGATGCAAAAGTTTTCGAGAAAATGCAACTACCGACTTAAAAAAGAGGTTTTGAGAAAAACACGTCCGTTTTTTCGGGTGTTTTCGGATTAAATGCTTTTTACCTTTTTTTCTGCTTATCTTTTCGATTAATATGTACATATAGAAATTTTGTTCTGATTCATGTTACCAAAAAATTGTTCACAAATTGCGGCGGTCGAGGACCAATTGCCAATTATTACGCATTCGTCACACTGTGCTTTAAATTTCTCCCATTTGTTCCATCCCATTTTTGGACAACATTCCTGACACTTTTTACTAGTATATACAAATTTTTGGTAAAAATGTTTTTTAAAGTGTCAATTCCAGGATAACCCCTTAAAAACCTTTATTATAATTCAAATCGTAATTTATTTAGTAATTAAATTAATATATTGTTAGCTTTAACTTCAAAATAAAAGCACAGAGTTTATCGACAGTTGAAAAACGGCTAAACTCACATCTGTGACCGCTGCAAGGAAGGACACCAAGAAGGAGTCAGGAGGCCAGAAGCAGGCAGAGCTGGCTGGCACAGCTGACAGCCATAAGACATCTTGATTCCGAGCATTATCCCATGATGATTTCCATTATTCGCCTACACTTGTTTGCAGAGATTCGCCGGGGATTAGGCTTACGATTGGAGGCAGGATGACGGCAAGTTTAGAGGAGATGAACAGAACAAACAACGAAAGCAGAATGGCCTGTCAGCTCTGTGATTTGAATCTGTCACGTGCATCGATACATTCTGCGTTTACGAGGGATATGCCACTCGGCATTTGGCAATCCGCGTGCCGAATTCTTCGTAGCCTACTTTAGCGGGCTGAATGTACAATAGCGGTCAAGAAAATAGCACAACCGGCTTGAGTAGCTTTGGTTTGCGTTGCATTGCTTTGATTTTCTTTGACTTTTCTGTATATTTTTTACTTCTTTAACGGTTACTTCACGTACTGTGGGCAGCAAAAACCCAAACGAATGCAGTAAATAACAGGTAAGGAATGCTAGCTTCGGGCGGATCAAAAGTTTATATACCCTTGCAGATAATTTTGTACAAAATCATTTAAACAACGGATTGCTGCTGGGTTCTGTGATACTTTTATACTAAAAGATTAAAATAAAAGAAACACCCTGCTTTGCTTATGTTTTATATGGTAGCTAACAGATATTGTTGTCCTATTCTAATGAAAATTTTATAAATAAATTTTATAATAAAGTGCTTTTATCATTTTAAAAGAGTATGTATAATGTTTTAACCGGATAGCTTTAAAAACAACAAGCAAGAAAAGCTAACTTCCGAAGTTTATATACCCTTGCAGATAATTTGTTACTTATTATAACAGATTTTGATAAAATATAACATGCATAATGTAAAATGTATGCAAAATGTAAAATGTATATGTAAAATATGAATTTATAACGATCTTTCCTATGGCAGCTATGTATGTATGTATATGATATATTGGTCCGATTTTAATGAAATTTCTAGGGCGTAGCTGTATTTGTATAATTATTAAGTTTCATTCAAATATCTTGAAAAATACCGAAAATATGAACATTTTTCCATATCGTTCCTATGGCA
>JAEIIU010043135.1:0-16912 GCA_018874675.1 Drosophila baimaii
ATGTACCAGGCGCGCAGAAGGCAGCAGAAGGTCGATTAATTCTCTGCATATTTATATCAATGACGTCATCTCAAAAGCTTTAGTAGAGCTTTAAAGTATGCAACGCTTTCTAACATGCATGCAAACTTAGCAATGACGTCATCGCAGAAGTCAACGTAACGTCGCTCTGCAGCTGCTGCGCGCCTGTTACCCGAAATGGGAGAGCGGGGAATTTGTTCGAATATTTCATGAAATTGTTGTTGTAAAATGTATTAAAAATATTGTTAACCCTATGTACATTTTCAGTGAGAGAGATCTCAAAATAACGGTTATTTTACAGTGAAGCGAAGAGAGCAGCGTCTGCCTGCTGTCATTTCTGTTCGCCTGGTAGTTCTCTCCCATCGATAAAGGAAATGATAGGAAAAATACCCTGCAACGGGCTAATTATTCAGATGAAGCTTAAATTGGAAAGAACTTAGCCGTTTTAAAACTGAACTGCGCCAAAATATACAAAAAGTACCCAGATGAAATAAGAAACCGAAAACATTTTGTTATACATTTCTTTTGTTTTTATTTTTTTTTTGTATTTGTTTTTATTTGTATTTTGTTTTGTTTGTTTTTTAATATGTTGTATTTAATTTTATATTATTTTATTTATTTTTAAGCTTAAACTTAAGGCATAAAGTTACAACTAAAACTTAGGTGGTAAACATCATTTATCATCATGCCATCGACCATAATCAATCAGCTCTATTTGCATACATATACTCCACATAATAATATTGTTGTTTACCTTCTTTTGTTTCACTTATATATCGCTTTTTATCTCTCCATTCATAATTTGTGTTTATTTTTATTGTAATCCTTGTGTTTTTTTTTGTTTTTTTTTGTTTCCACATATATGTAACTATATCGATTTTGAATTGATACAACAGAGAAAGGACCAAAGGAAAAAAAAAACGGCGAAAATCAACAAATTGAATTAAATTTCTCCAATATTTAGTGAATTTTGTTTTTGTTATCGTATTTTTCTTTTTTCTGTGTGTGATTTTGCTTAAATAATTTAGGGCACAGCTTGTGGTGCATACACTTTTGTTTTTTGTCTGTTTTCTTTTATTGTTTTACATCCATCCATTCAGCTGGCGTTGTTTTTGTTTTCTGTTTTTCTTTTGTTTTTTTTTTGTAATTTCGCCCAGCCATAAAATTCGGTTATTCATAGTTATTTATTTATATATATATATTTTATGTGAAAGTGCTTTCTATTGAGGATCGGGATCGGATCAGGGATGTGGCGGCGGCGACGCAGGCCGTTTCGTTGTTTGTCCTCCAGTCGTTCATGGTCCTTGAGTCCGTCCTCTATCCCCTGTTCCCCGCGACTGCTGCTGCGGTCGCACCCCCCAAAGAACCTCGAACCGCGGCGAACCCCTTGGGCGCCAGTTTAATCCTTTAGTTATTTATGCCGCCCTGCCTGCCGCTTTACATACATTTTTTATCATATATATATATATATGTATATATATATATATATACTTGTTTGTAAAATTTTCTGTATATATAGAATTTGTTTCTCGTATTTTATTAAATTTTTTAATTTCTATATATATATATATATTTTTATAAAAAAAAATACGCTTCCTGCTGCTCTTAACTAAAACGTAGCATTCCGCTCCAGCCAGAGCATTTCGTCGGGCTTTTCACGTATCAACCCCACATTAGGCCGCCCCCCTTCCCGCCCCCAAACCCCCATCTTTGCTGCGAATATCTATATATCATATTTATCAGTTATCATTTATCCATTGATCGTTTATCATTTTTATCTGCATCCGTTAGCTTTAACATATATCCATTTTGTTGTTAATATTTTACACATGTTTTGTTTTTTTTTTTTTGTTTTGAATAAGTCTTAGCGTTTTTGTTGTTTACTTTATATATATATATATGTATATATTTATTATAGATTTCGGTTTTTAGTTTTCATCATTATGTATTAAAAATATTAAATTTTGTTTGCGTTTTCACTTGTTTTCGCGCGCTTTTTTTTTGCGTATATAAAAAATAAGTTACATAAAAAAAACGACAAAAAAATCGAATTAAACAGTAAAATAGCTAACACTAAACACTGTATATTTTGTTAGTTTTTATTTTGTTTTTTTTTTCGTAAGACATAAGTGTTGTTGTATAAAAAAATATGCGTATGTTTGTGTATATATATATATCCCACACTATATATATATATATCTATGTATATATTCAAGTATATATATATATATATGCATTGGGTGTACTTTTACATTTATTATTTATATTATTTATAATCATAATGTTTACTTACAGCTTACTATCTCTCGCCCTATCAGCTTATCAACCAATAGCGTTTTGTCTTAAGAAGATCGTTAAAAAAAAAAAACTCCAGCTCGGTTGCTCTATAAATTAAAATAATAATAATAAAAAAAAAAACCAAAAAGGGGCAAAGTAAAACGAAACGATAATAGTAAGAGTAAAGTAGGGTAAAAAGTAAAGTAAAGTAAAGTAAATAGTAGTGTAAATGGTAAATAGTAAATGGGTATCCGATACAATTGATTATAAAATGATGCGCAGAGTTTTATGAAATTTACAATTTATACGCTATATGGTAATATATATATATATATATTTACTTATTTAGCTTTTGCTTTCGATTTTGTTTTATTTTTATTTTCTTCTTTTTTTGTTTTTTTTTTTCTAAGAACAGCCCAACAGTGTGTGTTTTTTTATATATCTTATATTTCTTATTTCTTGCCGTGTATTTGTATATTTATATATATATATATATAGGTATATATATATGGTGTTGAGTGAATTATCGTTTCTATATCTCTTGTGTGTTTGCTCATCACTAACATATCCGATAACTGAAGGAGGTCCTGATGCTTGGGAAGCTTAACCATGGCATAACTACTCGAGGTAGTCTATTAAGCTTCGTCGAGGACTCGAAATATTTTCAAAGACATGTGCTAGAAAGAGATAGCAAGCGAAGGGCAAAACAAATAGAGTCCTCAAAAGAGGGCAGTTCTCTCGACAATGCGGCTACCTAGTTATAGTTATACCATGGGCTTAACTCTATATGAGGTAGTCTCATTGAGGAACTTACCCTCTGTTGAGGCCTCTATACGTTCTCTTTTCGATATCTTTTGTCTAGCTTATGTCTTCGATAACTCTTAGAGTCCTTAAAACAACTAATCAGACTACCTTATATAGTTATGCCCAGGACTAGAGCTGAAAAATAATCGAAAATTGAAGTTTATCATTTGTTTTTCTGCAAAATGTATCAATAAACAATGTTTTCGATAGATTTTTTTTCGGCTCTACAAGGAGAACAAGGGCACTTGACCCGGCTGGGACATGGACATACACAGACTCTCAGGAATAACGTAGTTATTCTTGATTTTTGCGCGAAAAAAGCTGAAGAAGCATCAAAGTTAATCGATTTATAATCGATTTTTGCCTTACAAAACTTTGATTCTTTGCCAGCTCTAATTTGGTTCTTGAATTTGCCTTCGCTTTTTTTGGTTCGAAATACATTTATTTATAATTAATTATTAATAAAGTTGTCTAATTGAAATCGCAATTGAAGGTATATAATGTCAGAAATGTACAATTTTTGAAAAGCCAGCGAGGCATATTGTCTCCTCTCCTTCTCCTTCTCCTTCTCCTCCTTTTCTCTTGCTCTTCCCATGTCCTTCCTCATACAATTATCCTGTGTGTGTTTGTGTGTGTGTTGTGTGTGTATCCTAGTATTTGTTGTGATTTTCCTTTACATAATTAAGCAGGCCTTAATGCTCTTGGCTTATGTCTTAGAGGTTATAGTCTTTAGGAGGAGCTCAGGGGGCTGGCTGCTCCAGCTGCTCCAGCTGCTTAGTGCTGCTGCAGCTGTCAGTAGTAGCCCGGATGACCGCTGGCAGCGCCTCCGCCGCCGGCTGCGCCTGCTCCACTGCTTCCCGCATAGTGCTCGCTGGCGGCATAGTAGAGGCTCCTCTGCTGCTGCTGCTGCTGCTGCTGCTGCTGATGCGGCTGGAGATGATGGTGTTGCTGGGACTGCAGTGGAGGTGGGGGCAGCACCGTCGTCTGGTAATGCTGCTGGCGGTGCGGCGACTGCTGCTGCTGCTGCTGCTGCTGCTGTTGCTGCTGCGTGGCTAGATGCGGATGTGACTGTGGCTGTTGCGAGTGTCGCCGGTAGCCAGGATAACCGTAGCTCGTGCCGGGCGGCGGTGGTAGTGATGATGGCGGTGTTGGTGCTGCTGCTACTGCTATCCCTGCTGGCCGCAGATGCGACGCCGACGCCGACGACGACGCCGGCAGTCACAACTAATCCTCGTCGCTCAATGCCTCGTACTTGGACGACAGCAGTGGCTTCGGTTCGCTGGCCGCCGCCACAGCGGCCTGTGCCGCTGCTGCGGCCGCCAAGGCAGCGGCTGCCGCCGATCCAATGGGATTGTGACCGCCGCCTCCGCCGCTTCCTCCTGCGCCGCCGCCGCCGCCGCCGCTGCCCGGGCCTCCTGCTCCGCCACTGGAACCACCACCACCACCACCACCGGCCACGCCACCGCCCACCACCAGCGACACAACGCCACCGACAGCGCCCCCTGCGCCCACTCCTCCTGCTCCTCCCGCACCCAGCTCACTCAAGGCATGCGCCGCCTTGGCCTTGGCACTGAGATGGCCGGGTGGCGCCACCGCATGATGGCCACCGGACAGCTGACCACCGGCCAGCTGTAGCGACTGGGGCGGCGGCAGGCCACCGGCGGCACTGGGCACGGTCAGGGCGCTGTACGGGAAGGCATAGGTGCTGGGGGCATAGGACGCGGGCACCGGATGGAAGGGCGAATGGTGGCTATTGGCACCGCCAGCCACGGACACCGAGACGGAGCCACTGCCACCAGCGGAACGCCTTCCACTGCCGTCCACCACCTCGTACTGGTTGGGCGTCTTGCGGGACACACTAATCTCCGGCGGCGGCTCCTTGCTCCTGTGCTGCAGCTCCAAAGCGGCGGCATGGGCCGCCACGTGGGCGACATGGGCCGCATGGGCGGCGGCATGCGAGTGGGCGGCCACCAGATCGGCGGCCACCTCGTCCTCGGAGCGCACCTCCACAATGCCGCGATTCTTCACATAGCCAATGTCGTCGCGCATCACCTCGGCGATGCGGTTCTTCACATAGTTATCAATGTTGGTGGATCCGCCGCCGCCGCTGCCGGGTGCTCCTCCTCCTGGCCCACCGCCAGGCGGTCCGCCGGGTGCTCCTCCGCCGGGCGGTCCGCCGCCAGCAACTCCACTCCGCTGTTCCGGCGGCAGTGGCACACCGACGCGCACCTGCGGCGGCGCTGGCAGGAAGTAATGTCCCGGCTCACCGCCTGCCGCTGCTGCGGCGCCCATCACTTGGTGGAGCATCAGTTCGTGGGCGAATTTCCGAGGACTCACGGCCTGCGGCATGCGGATAATGTTGCGTCCATCTTCGCCGGGTGTATTGGCTCGTCCGCCGCCGCCTCCTCCGCCGCCGCCGCCGCCACCTCCTCCACCGCCGCCGCCAGCGCCACCACTGCCACTGCCTGGCCCGCTGGAGGCTAATATTCCTGGTACTCCACCCTGAGCCGAGCCAGGGATCTGTGGATGATGCTGCTGCTGCTGCTGGACATGATGTTGCTGCTGCTGCTGGTGCTTGGCCTCCTCGGCCTTCTGCTGGAGGCGACGATTCTGCTTCCAGCGATCGGGCGGCAGGATGGGCTGCGCCTCCTGCAGGTAGGTCATGAAGGGCGGCGTGGGCCGCAGATGCGGATTCGAGCCGTAGTCATTGGTGATAATCGAGTCGGTGAGCTCGCCAAAGGTGATGCTCTTGGTGTGCGACTGCTGGGGGCTAGGTGCTGCTCCGCCCACGCCAGCCTGCGATGTTGGTGTCCGCAGCTGGCCGTGCACGGAGCGGGACTGCGACGAGGGTGGCTGCGACTGCTGCTGGTGCTGCGCCTGCTGCTGCTGCTGTTGGGCCACAGCCGCCGCCGCCGCCGAGATTCGCTCTTGATCCAGATCTATGTTAATCACATTCGGTGATCCGGATGAACTGGCCTTGCCATTGTTCTCCGCCGTCAGCAGGGACACGGCTCCCGTCTCGTGCGGCTGGCGGTGATCCCTTAGATACTGCAGCGGATGCAGGACATTGGCGGGCGAGGAGCGGGTGTTGTTGCCACCGCTGCCACTCCCTCCGCCGCCGCCGCCGCCGCCGCCGCCGCCGCCGCCCCCGCCCGAACCCGAGCCGCGTGGCGGCGGCGGTGGACCGTGCACAAAGGTGGGACGCGGAAATTCACGGCCCGTGGCCCCGGTGGCATCATTGGTGCGGCTTATCTCATGCTTAATGATCGCATCGATCAGACTCTGGGCGCTCAGCTGGCCGGGGGCATCCTCGGGCGTGGGGCCGCCATGGGCGGGACGATAGTAGCTGCAGGAGAGGATTAGGATGGGATTAGGATCATTTTTTAATGGCAAGGTCTTCACAAGCTATACTTACGCCTCTCTCTCGCGATCTGGTATGGAGCGCGGTGGCCCTGTCTCGGGCACTGGCGCTCGTATGTAGTGACTTGGCGGTGGTCCGCCTCCAGCGCCGCCTGGGGCGGTGACCACACCACCTCCGCCTGCCGCAAACATACGCTCCATGCGCCTGCTATCACGCTCACGCTCCTCGGCCACCACACGTCGCTCCCTGTCCTGCTCGCGACGCTCACGCTCCCGCTCCCGTTCACGTTCGCGCTCTCGCTCCCGTTCCCGCTCTCGCTCGCGTTCCCTCTCGCGTTCCCGCTCCCGTTCACGATCCCTTTCACGCTGCAACATCTCGCGATCCCGCTCCAGGGCATGGTTATGCTGCGCCTGCTGCTGGGCCGCCTGCTGCTGCTGCTGGTGCTGCTGGTGCGCCTGCTGCTGATGATGCTGCGCCGCCTGCTGCTGCGCCTGCTGGTGCTGATGCTGCGCCTGCGCCTGCTGCTGCTGATGATGCTGCTGCTGTCGCTGCTGATCCCGCTTGGCCTGATCCATGCGCCGCTGCAGATCCACCTGGGCGGCGGCATTCAACTGCTGGCGATACTGCTGATGCTGATGCTGGGCCAGCTGCTGCTGGTGCACGGCCACGGCGGCCATGTGCTGGTGATGCATGAGATCGCGATAGCGCAGATCATGATGGGCCACCGGCGGTGGCGGCGGGGCCACAGCAACGGCATGGGGCGGCGGTGCGGAGGGACCACCGCCGACGACGACGCCGCTTGCGGACACCTGCTGGGGCTGTTGGCCTGACACGGCACCCGGGGACTTGTCATCCTTCTGCGAGGGCACTGGCAGTTGGGGCTGCTGCACAGCCACGTCCACAAACGAGGCCAGGGCATCGTGACCAGCTGGGGGGGAGGAAGAGAAGGTGTTATTTCCATTGATCTAGGAGGAGTAGGGATGTCTCCTTTTACTCACCTGGCGCATACTGATACGGCGCCACTATGTGCATCCTGCTGGGCGGCGGCGCTGCCGGCGATGGTGGCTTGGAGCCGGTATTATGACGCTGGATCACGCCCTGACGCTGGGGCGGCGGTGTCCTATGCGGGCTGGGAGTGCTGCAAAGAAAGTTAAAGAGATTAGTTAGCTTTCCTGCCACCACCTCCTCCTTTTTCTCCTCCCCTCACCTGTTGGCATGATCCGCTGGCGAGGCGCGACTGGAGTAGTCCGGACGTCCCCTTGGCGGCGGCTCCTTCTCGTAGCCAAAGCCACCGCTGGCACTGCCCACACTGTTGCGCGGCGATGGCGACTCCTTGTCCGAGCCGGCGCCGCCTCCGCCGCCACCGCTGGCACTGCTGCCGCGCGACATATTCCGCTGCTGCTGCTGCTGCTGCTGCTGCTGTCCCTGCATCTGCTGCGAGGTCATGTAGTCGTGCATCACAATCTGGCGCGAGCTCAGCACCGGTGGCTGCTCCACGACGCCGCCAAAGGGTGAGCGCGCATAGGGCGAGCCCACGCCCACGCCATAGCCCTGGGGCGGCGGTGCCTGCGGCGAGGATTGCTGCGGCGGCGGCGGCAACTGTTGGCCGCCACTGCCACCCGGTGGCGGCTGCTGGGCGGGACTGTGTCGCTGCTGCGAGGATTTGTAGAACTCGTAGGCCCGCTTGCTCTCCAGATGATGCGGCGGCAGGTGCAGTGGTGTGCCCTGCGTAATGGAGCCATGCTTGCCGCCACCCGGTGGCCCCGCCTCGGGCGTCGTCTGCCTTACCAGGCTGGGATCGAATTTGGGACTGAGCAGCGAGGACGAGGACGAGGATGACGAGGCAGCGGCAGCGGCGGCTGCGGCCACCGCGGCAGCGGCATGGACTATGATCTGCTGCTGGGCACTATTGGCCGGCGTGCCGTGGGTAATGGAGCCGCTCTTGACGAGCAGCTGCTGCTGCTGGGCGGCCGCTGCTGCCGCCGCCTGCTGCTGCTGAGACGGCGAGTGCCCATGGCCGGGATGTAGGTGATGCGCCTGCTGGGGACTCAGCTTGGGCGGTGCCTTGGACAGACCAGAGCCACCGCTGCCCCTGCCGCCCGAAGGCGGTTGCGCTGGCGGCGGTTGTCCCGGTCGCGGTGGCATCTGTCCCTGTCCCGAAATGGAAATGGACACGGGCACTGGCACGGGCTGGACATAGAGAGCACCGCCGCCGACGCCGCCGCCGCCGCCTCCTCCTGGGATGCCCACACCCACTGGCGCTCCCTTGAGCACGCCATGCGGCGGCTGGGCGTACAGATACGAATTGGGCGCCGTCAGCGAGGGCACGGTCACCGTGTCGCCGCGATACATGGCCGTGGAGCGGACAATATGCTTCATGGACATGCTGCCGGGCGGCGGCGGTCCATGATGGCGGTCCGAGGAGGAGCTGCTGCCCGCCGACGAGCCCGACGATGAGCCGGCGGCGCCCGTGTGCGGCGAGTGGCCATCGCGCGGCGGCTTCTTGATGCTCAGGTCCAGGGTCTGGGGCTCCGGTTCCGGCACCTGCTGCTGCTGCTGCTGCTGCTGCATCTGCTGCTGCACCTGGGCGGCGTGCACTTGCTGGGCGTGCGAGGGATGCTGCTGCGGATGCCCTGGATGTCCGGGATGCTGCTGTTGCTGCTGCTGCTGCTGCGAGGGATGCGCAGGATGCGAGGGATGCGAGGGATGGCCGGGATGCGAGGGCGGCGGCTGGGGCAGACCACGCTGGGGATGCGCCGTCGGCACATTGTAGATGATCGTCTCCGGCGGCGTGGGCGTCGAGTGGCTGCTCTTGGCTCCCCCACCGAGGACGGCAGCGCCGCCTCCTCCTCCTCCTCCTCCGTGCTTCACCACCGGCGTAATGGTGGCCTTGTCCACACCACCTGCTCCTCCTCCTCCTCCTCCTACCACTCCTCCTGCGGATGCGGCATGGGCCATGAGGGCCGGGTGACTGGGTGGCACTACGCCGAAACCCAGATGGGGATTCACCACCGACAAGGTGGCCAGGCTATCGCTGGTTCCGTTGTTACCGGAGACACCGCCGGAGGCCGAGCTGGTCGGCGGCGGCTGCGGTGGAGCCACGGCCGCTGGACGCGAACTCTGCTGCTGCTGCTGCTGCTGCTGCTGCTGCTGCAGCTTCTGCACGGAGGTGCCATGCGGCACTGCGGATGCCTGTGGCGGCGGTGCTCCGCCCGACTGCTGCTGCTGCTGCTTGAGTATGCCCGCCGTTGGCGGCGGCTCCTGGCGATATTCCCGCACAATGGTCAGCTCCTTGCGATCCAAATTGTTGGTGGATTGCTGCTGCGGGGATTGGCTTTGACCAGGCGCTGCTGCCTGTCCTTGTCCTTGCTGCTGTCCCTGCTGACCTTGCTGACCCCCCTTGGGCTGGGGTCCCTTGTGCTTCAGCGAACGCTCGATCACCGAGAAGACGCAATCCTGGACATTGTTAACCGCCTCGCGGCGCATGCCCATGGGTCCATTGACCGCCTGCTGCTGCTGCTGCTGCTGGCCCGTTCCTGGGGCCGCCACTCCTGGCGGCTGCAGACCCGCCACATTGTTGTGTCCATGGCCATGGCCGGCGTGAAAGAGTACCTTGGGACTCTGGCGATTGGCCGGCGAATTCTCATTCTCCTCGTCCGCCGTCTCCGTGGCCGACGAGTCGTACTCCTCGCTGGTCTTCTGCTTCTTGGGCGCCTGGCCAGCGGCCGGCGGCAGCAGGCGATCGTTGTCATTGCTGCCGGCTGAGGTGGCGCCCGCCTTGCCGCTCATCCGCGTGGGCGTGATAATCAGTGGCGTGTCACCGCGTTGTGGCGCTGCCGATGATGAGGTCGACGACGAGGATGAAGACGAGGACGACGAGGTCTTCTGCTGCTGTGGCGCTGGCGGCGGTGGCTGTGGCTGGGACAGCTGCTGGGCTGCCGCCTGCTGGTGGTGATGGTGCTGCTGGTGCTGCTGCTGCTGATGAAGCTGGTGCTGGAGCTGCTGCTGATGCTGGTGCTGGTGCGGATGCTGCTGCTGCTGCTGCTGATGCTGCTTGACCATGGAGGTCAGCGACTTGTGGCGCTGCAAATTCTCTGGACTCTCCACGGAGGCCGTGTCCGAGCCACCGGGCTCACGTTCGTCGCAGGACGAAGTGCTGACATCCGTCTCATCGCCACCGCTGCCACTGCCAATGCCGCCGCTGGAGCCATCGGTGAGATTCAACTGCGGATCCAGCTTGCGGCGGATGCGCATCAGGCAGGCGGAACAGCAGCGTGTGGCATGGGGCGGTATTTGGAATTCGGCCATCACCGGGTCACGCACCTCCGGCGCCAGCTCGAAGAGACGGGAGGGAATGTTCCGCAGTCGCTGGGCCCGATCCTTGGGATTGGGGCATGTGGGCAGCGGGCAGTTGGGATAACGGCTGCGCACCGATTTGCATTGGCAGCTATTGCAGACGCGGGCGCCCGCTGGTATGGACTCGTCCGGAATGCCATACTGCTGGCCGCGTCCCTTCTTGAGGGGTCGTGTTCGGGGACAGGCCTCCGCCTTGCACACGAAACAGCTGGCCAGGCGATCTGGAAGGGAGGAAAGAGAGGTGGTTAGTGGTGTGGTGTTGATATATGCTAGATAAATATATATATATAATATATAGAAAAAGTTCAATCCTGCCACGTTCCGAGAAATATCAGTTTAGATATTCATTTCTTTTAGCTTCCCAAATAATTGCTTGGGAATTATAAGCTCTGTGCGTTAAGCCTGCAACTTTAAGCACAACTGTACCTTAATTTTATGAAATTTAAGCTTTGATTATCGCATTTATGGGGGAAAATAGAAATATAGAATTCGAATAACCTTTTAACATATATATTCGAGTCGGAGAATATTTGATGAATAATTAGTGGAAAATTATAGTTTCGCAAATATTTCGCGGAGAATTCTAAACTCCAAATAATTGCTTAAGAATTATAGGTTCAGAGTATTTGGTTGGAAATTGTTGGCTTAAAATAATTGGTTGTGAATTATACACCCGAAATAATAGCTTGAGAATTATAGGCTCACAATATTTGGTTGAGAATTATAAACTCTCCAAGTAATTGCTCAAGAATTATAGGTTTAAAATATTTGCTTCAGAATTATAGGCTCAACACAAAAATAGGCTGAGAGTTATAGGCCCTAAATAATTGGTTGAGAATTATAGTTTCAGAGTATTTTGTTGAGAATTATAGACTTCAAATATTAGATTTAAAATTATAGGCTCCGAATAATTAGTTCAGAATTATAGACTCAAAATAAGAGATTGAAAATGATAAGCCTATGTTGGAGTTTAACGAGAGTCCATTTATACATTTGTTTTACATTTGTCAGTAACTTTAACGGACACTTAATAAGGTACACTTAACAAGGTACTTTGAAAGTAACTTGGTTTTAAACCTTTGGATCAGCGTTGGGCATGAGATATAACCGAAAGAGCATAGCAGTTATAAGTCAGTCAGTATGTAGCTTTTTTCATGCATATTCCTTTTGGTTTCTCGAGAATCTCTCGCCTCTCTGACCTAACCTGGACGCTAAAAGAGCCACTAAGTGCCCAGCTAGGCTTAGGATAAATTTAAAACTAAAAAAACCTTTTCAAATCCTTTAAACGCTCAATTAAAGGTTGATAATTATAAGAAAAACAATTGGGATCTAAGTATAAATATCAATACAAGAAAAAGAGTTAAATTTAATAAATATATGCGTGGGGTTTGGCGACCTTTTTACTTCCTTAGAAATGTTGAGCCGTCAAAACATTTATAATTTCATAAATATATATACAAAGATATATCCCCTTTAATCAGAGTTAAATTTAATAAATATTTATATAGAAAGATATACCCCCTCCTTTAATCATCTTAATTCTATCATTGCAATAAATTCGCTTAACGCTGTGTTTTTATTATTTATTATTTTTTTTTTTTGTAAGCACAAAAGTTATGCAAACACATTAAAAAATGCGATTTAATTAAAGCAACTGGTCAGGCAAAGAGGGGGGTAGGACGAGGACGTGGACGAGAACGTGGACAAGGACGAGGGTGAGGATGAGGATGAGGATGAGGATGAGGATGAGACCGCTTTCATTAAGCCACTTAACAAATAATGAGCAGCAGCCAATTGAATATTTTAAAACGCTTTTCTCCACCCCGGAGGACTCTACGCTTTCAAGGAACAGAAAGGCAACTCAATGAGGGGAAAGGAGGCGCTTCATGATGATTGCTGATGGATGGGATAAAATGGTATACCAAAGGAATATATATATAGGTATATAGGATTTGCAGACAAAGCTAATTTGTGGCAGATAAACTTCATATCAATGATGGCAATAATTAGGCAGATACATCTCTCACCTCTCACCTCTCACCTGTCACCTCTCACCTCTCACCTTTCACTTCTCTTGTTTTTTTTCTAATTAATATTATTTTTTTTTCTTTGGATTTTAATCTGCATTAATTCCGTTTCAAGACATCAACATATTCCCTAAAGTGAGGATTATAATGTGGCAGCAAACCAACCAATCCAACCAAACCAACATCCTCCCTCTGACCATTTCGAGAAACCAACCCACCCCCACACAGGCGACTCTCCTCGACAACTTCTTCTTCTGTTTGTCTTAGTTTTTGGTTTTTTGCCACTTTAATAATTTTACAATTTTAATGATGTGCAAATACAGTGAGCGAGCGGGGGCAAACAATTGCGGCATTTAACCAAAATCAATGTAATTAAAATGAAAACGAGAGAGCAGCAAGCGGGGGGTGAGGAGAGGAAAATAATGAGGGGGAGCTTGGGCTTTGAGGGAAGGTTGGTCACAGATTGTGAGTAAAATCAATCAGAATGATTTTAAATGTCAGAAGAGAAGGAAACCTGACCAAATAAAAAGAGGGAGAGCCCAGCTCCTCTTCCCCTTCCCCTTCTATATATACAAATATATATCTATATATATATATATATATATATATGTGTATTATCCTCTCGCGAATCTCAGCGGAATATGAAAATATATACATCAAAGTAGCCTTGTCCACATTTTTTGTACAAAACCCCAACTCCAATCCCAACTCCAATCCCATCGCCTTTCCCCTACCCCCCCCATTGCCTCTTGTCCAGCAGAAGCATAAAAAAAGATGAGTAAAAAAATGCTTTTTGAGCGTTAAAATTTTAATAAGCCACTCATTTTAATTTTGATTGTTAAACGAAAAGGGGGAGGAGAGGGTTTGGGGCAGGACCCAAAAGCAGGTGGCAAAGGCACTCTCTTTTTTGTGTGTTTTTTTTTTATACAGAACGCCAGGGCTCAATCAAATTGCAATTATAGATTGCAAATTAAATAAAAATCACATAAATAAATATTTAATATTAATAACAGTAATAACAACAACAACAACAACAACAATAAGAAGAAGAGTAACCAATAAAGAGATCAACAAATAGCGGCCAACCGATACAAAAAAAAAATGTTGTAAATCAAAATGAAAACACACATGAAATCGAAAACGAAAACGAAATGATTATAGAAATATGAACAGACGAGGTGATACTGCTTAAAAAGGCATTAATTTAAATACCTTGTTCATATTAAAAATTCAAAATAAGATTAAGGTTATATGTATATCGATAGTTAGGCGATAGATCATGAGGATCGGAGATCTGCAAGGAACACCATATTATAGAGATAAACCAAGGATTGATGATATTTAGTATGATGATTTAGTATGAAAAGTTTGTTATAAAATTAAGTTGAAGATGTATATCGATAATGAATCGATAGATCAATAATCGAGGATCTGCGAGAAATTGTGGATTGTTTATTTATTATAGTTTTATATAATAAAACTGTAGTGTGACGAGTTAGCTATAAAAATGAGGTAAAGATATATATCGATAGTTAATCGATAGAATACAAATCAAAGATATGCGAGAAACATTACTATAGATATCATAGATATAGACAAACTAGCTAGCTATTAACAATTCGTTTTATATAATAAAAATAAATAGTACTGTAAAGAGTTTGTAATAAAAATAGGTTTAAGATTTATATCGATAGTCAATCGATAGCATATCAATTGAGGATCTGGGAGAAATATTATTATATATATAATATAGATATAATTAAACGCCAGCTACTAACAATTCTTTTTATATAATAAAACAGTATTGTGGAATAGTTAGGTTTACAAAAAAGGTTTAATATAAATATCGATAGTTATTCGATGGAATAAGAATCAAGGATTTGCGAGAAATATTATTCTAGGTAGTATCAAACGCTAGGCTATTCAAATAATTATTAAACCAGACTGTGAATAGTTTGTTATAAAAATATCTTTAATATAAAAATTGATATTGAATCGATAGCAAACGAATCAAGGATCTGCGAGAAATATTATTCTAGACGGTATATAAATAAAACCAAACGCTAGCCTACTACAATAATTATTAAACCATACTGTAAATAGCTTTTATATAAATATAAGTTAATTATAAAAATTGATATTGAATCGATAGCAAACGCAACAAGGATCTGCGATCTCCAAACAACTAATATTTGAAGAGCTTATGAAATCAACGATAAATACAATACATTCCCAACTGATCTAAGAATAAATACAACATAGAGAAGAATTGTAGCTGCATCGAAATTGAAATAATGTCCGTAATAAAATGAATGTGTAAATTCCAGGACATGAAGCGTTCATGCCATACGAAATTTCAGGCAGCATCAGCATCAAATAAATTAATTAATAAAAGGGCCAGGAAAATATATATATACATATGTATATATACAATGGGTTTGGTGGCACTCTGAGGTTGCCACAGGGGGCAACGAGGGCGGCCGGGCGCGCAGTCAATCATCAGTGGGGGGGGGGGGTTCGGGTCGAGTGCCCGGGCGAACCTTGTTTTTTATTATTTAATTTTGATTTTAAAAAAAATATCGTGTAAATATTTTATGCACTCCGGCCGATGGCAAGGCTTAAAAACAAAAATAAAAAAAACAAGAGAAGAAAACAACCGCAGAAAGTCTGTCATTTAAAAATCAACTTCAATCGCTGCCGATTTCATCACAAGTCTTATTTAATTATAAACAAAAGCCTATTTCATTTAAAAGGTTTTAATTTATTAATTAAATCATAATTAACATTGAAAGACTAAAGAAAATACAACATATAAAAGGTAAACCACACGGAATACGGCACCTTTTTGATCACTTTTTTGCTAGATTATTATTGGAACAAGTGCCTCCAATTGGCTTAAAATCAAGCCTTCCAAATCAAATAATTCATTTATGTATTATTATTACACACACACACACACACAAGCCACAAAATGGGGAAAACTGATCAAATGTCAGACACAATTGATGTCCTGGACGACGACACACTCATACGTATGTGACAGCTCGACAAAATGAAGTCAAGTCGCCTGTAATTAATGTATATTAATGGAAATTTGTGTTAATTAAATGTGACCTACAACATTGCTCATTGCCCCCAATCCAAACAGCAGTTGTTGTCTCCCTCACTCTCTCTCTCTCCCTTGATTTTTATAGCATACTTATGCGGGCGCACTGCAATCACGCTTTAAAGTAATTCAATCAAATAATAACAACNAAAGAAAAAACACCAAACTGTGATATGAATTTCCGTTCATCGCTTTTTTTATTTTTTTATATTTTATTTTATTTCATTTTTTGCCAGTCTTCTTTTTAATTTTTTGTGAGCTTTTTGTTTGCTGACCAGCATCGTTCGTTGTCGTCGTCAGCGGCAGCAGCAGCAGCAGGAGCAGCTCTCTTTGCATTTCGATCAATTTTATTAATAATTCAATCAGTCAAAAAATTATTTGAACCGCCCCCAAAGGAAAACAAAAAAGTTTCCGATGCCGGCAGGAGGCCGCAGCACCGCAGCGAAGGGGGGGGTGGAGGGAGGTAGGTGAAAGTACGTAGATATTGGAAGGGAAAGCGGCAGAAGATGTGCGGCTTTTCTTCGTGCAGAGAGAGAAAAAAAAAAAAAGAAAACAAAAACAAACCAAGCCATACATAAATATATTCAAAAAGGTGCTTCAGAAATCTCCAGAAATGGCGCCCAAAATTAAGCAATCAAAAAATTAAACCAGAGTTGCCATCTTTTAATAAGAAACATAGGTTCCATGTTACCCTATTAATAATAATAATAATTTTGTAATAAAAAATATGTAAAAATCTTTTTTTAAAAGCGCCGAAAAGTAGGCTATGTTATGAATCTTTACAACAAATAGTTTTCAGCTAACTGAAAAATCCAAGAAAATGTACAATATATTTTAAGAGAATAAACCAAGTTTTAACTATACCCTTGCAGAGGGTATTATAGTTTTGCCAAGATGTTTGCAAAGCAGTGAAGGAGTCATCTCCGACCCCATAAAGTATATATATTCTTGATCAGCATCACC